>CM023946.1:38258485-38270312 GCA_013407115.1 Glycine latifolia
ATAATAATAATAATAATAATAATAATAATAATAATAATAATAATAATAATTGTTATAAAAGAAAAAAGATTGGGCAGTGGTTGAGAAAACAATTTGTAGAGGGATTTGTAACCGAAAGTTAGACTGAAGAATGAAGAAAAAGGAGTCCATAGCATAGATTCTTGGGGTGGGCCATAGGGTGTTGAGGAAGTTAAAGTAACAGATGAAATTCCAACTGAAAAAACCAAATATAGAAAAAGAGAGAGAAAGAGGAGAAAACTTGCATATGAAGGGGAAAAAAGTCACTATTCTTGTAAATTTACTTATTTGAAAATATTGTTTTAGCTTAATCTGATATAATAGATTAAATTTTGAATATATACAATTATATATTAAATAAATCTTTTTATCGTCTATAATAATAATAATAATTAATTTGAATAGATTGGATTGGATTTAATTCTAGTTATTTGTGCTCAAAGCCAAAAAGAAGAGAAAATAAAAAATAAAAATAAATTATAGAGAGAGAAACGGTTGTTGACCTTTCCGGTCCAGAAGGACGGCATTTTTCATTTTTCCTTTTCAATGACTCGCCTTTCTGGGATGGCAATGGTCGTATATTCATTGTATACCCATAAAATAGGAAAAAAGTTAATCATACACGTAGAGTGTGTGGGTAAAAATTAAGAAAAGAGAGAGAGGCAAGAGAAATAAAAATAAATGAACAGAAAAATTAATAAAAGTGACAAATGATGTAATGGAAAATAGTAAGAGAGTGAAAATATATATAATCAAGTTACAATTAGGAATCTCTCATGTGTAGCCTAATCTTTATCCCATTGAGGCAATGCATCAATTTTGCAACTGCTGATTGGTCATTCAACACTAATTAATGAAGAGAGAATATAATTGATTGTTCAAACGAGTTCTAATAAATATTTGTTTTACTCATTTAAAATTCACTTAGAAACTCATTTTTTTATTTATCTTTTCTACATTTTCTATCATATTATATTTTTTTTAAGTAAGATATTTTTCAGTCAAAGAGATTAATGACCAATCTTCCAAGATACTATAATTAACCTTTTTCAATATATAATTTTTTATACATATAAGATCAAACTTATAATCAACAATTTCTTTGTGTATTTCATCAATTTGTACCTTGTAGTTAGCCTCATATCTGCATGTCATGTGTTGATATTTCATATGTCATTCCAACCTTGAGAAGTATGTTATGAGGGATTGACATCGATTTATCCCCCTCACGAAATTTCTTTCTCACTAAGCTATAAGCATAATTGACAACTATCTTATTGAAGATAGATGATTTTGGGTTTGCCACTGCCTCTGCTTCCCAGCATATACACCACACCACTCTCCATTGCCTTCTCTATAAACTTGATCTCCTTTTCAACTCCCTTAGTCACTCCAAATGGTTGAATTGAATCTGAAGAGCCCGAGACACAATAAAGCACCTTGATCTGGGATTACTCTTGCACTAGCATAACAACTACTAGTCCTATCTTTTCCTTCTTAAGCTGATGTAACATTAATAGTGGAACTGAAATTTGCTTTTATAGATGTAATTTGATGCTTCACTATGAAGAAATTAGAGAGAGAAAAATGATTTTGGTTGGTGTGAAGATTTACATTGTATTAGAGTTAAATTTATAGGTCACAATACAAAGTTACAGCTCAGAACCTCTCAAGTGTAGCGTAGGATTTATCCAATCAAAACAATGTTACGCTACACTTGAGAGATTCCTAACTATAAGTTATGTGACCTATAAAACATGGAAGAAGACACTACAACATCATCTCACATCTCACACAAAAGAGAGATGATTTTGTGGTTATATGATAATAACAAAATACATGATTTTGTGGAAATTGATATATTGAAATATTGTGAACCACTATTGTGAGTAATATGATATATAATTATATATTATATAATTTAATTTAAAGTTATATAAATCACAATATTTTTTAAAAGAATTTCACATGAAATATATAAACTCGTCCAATAATATGGGGTTTTTAAGAAAATATTATTTAAATAATGATAACTAATTCTGGTTGTGCAAAATGCAATTTCTTATCAATTAAACATTATTTTTCGTGTTGAGAAGTAAATTTGTTTACTTAATCAATTAAACAGTTTAAACTTGCAAATCGATACCATTGAGTCATAATTTAATTCTAGTGAATAATATACCCTTCGAAGACCACATGTTGGTCAAAAGGTGACAATTAACTTGATCCTCAACTTTTATAGACCTACAATAATGGCCTTGGAACCTAAATCCTTGTCCATGTTACTCCAACAGCAATTACTAGGCAAATCTAACTAGGTTTATCTTGCTCCACAATTAGCCGCCACATAGGATAACCCATAACAACAACAAAAAATCAAAGGTGAGAATGCTATATTAAACTTAAGAATTAAGATATTCCAATTATAAACAAAAATATAATGAGGGTAAATTTGTGAACAGAGAGTTTGCTGAACTTTTGAAGAAAGAGTTTGCTGAACTATTACTTAATATTTTGTGTTTTACATCGGCTATGTTTGTCCACCGCAATAAAATGATGTTATTAAGGACAAACATCAACTATTACTGATATTTAAGTGCACATTTTCTTTATCATCCATCTCTACCGAACACACTTTAACCATATGTTGGGAATAGAGGAAAGTGAAAGGAACCGATTGGAAGGGATAGAAAACACTTTATTTCAGGGGGTGTTTACATGTAATTTTAGGAAATGCTAAAAACAACTTTTTTTTTCTGCACAAATCTTTAAAAACAGGAAACAAAATGAAATCAATGTGACATTTTTGTAATTAAAAAGTAAAAACAGAAAATGAAAACAAAACAAAATTGTAAGTATATACCTTCTTAATTTTCAGTCATTTGAGGAAAGAGCAGACAATAGCATGGGCCTCACAACAGTAACTCTTTCTTTCGGATTCTAGCGAAAAGGGGGAGAATCAAATCTTTTTTATACAACTAGGGAGTAGCCCGCATGCTTTGCATGCTTTAAGCAAACCCATGAGAGAAAGTGAAGGAAAGAAAGGATAGGCTGCATTGAATTGCAATTTGACACGAGGTTAAACAGATTTTATATAATTTTGGGTTACAAAATTATACTTATCTGTATTACATCTCATTCTTTATTTAAGCAAATCTTTTTTCTTTTCTTTCACTTTCTATACAATGAAATGGAAGAAAATAAATATTTTACCTTTATTCCCTTTCAAATTCATTTCTAACAAACAACTTAAATCATCCCCTTTTTATTCCCTTTCTTTCTCTCTCTTTTCATTATTTTCACTTTGGTTCCTTTCACTTTCTCTTCTAAACCAAGCATCACTTAAGCTTTAATATTCCTCACATATTAAGTTAATATTATTTTATTGGTATGTATTGCCTATAAAGGCAACCTGATGCATCATACTTCAGTATCAATTTGAATTGAAAATTTTAAGTGATATACATTGTCTTTCTATCCTCTCTTCTTTGTTGAACCCAAATTACTGCAAGGAACTGATGATACTGCTCAAAGGAGAGACTAGTTGGCACTCTCTACACCAAGGTCTAGATTATTCATTTTTTTTGTCAAAATATCAAATGTCACAGGAGTAAGACATTTTGAAGCTATCATATGAAGAAAGACCATAAATCCAAATTACAATCCTCGCATAAAGAATATGAAAAGTATGAAATGTGCCAATTTGGAAATTTGGAAATTGTAAAACAATATTTCTCATGTGTCACGTATCTTGTCCATATGATGAGAGTACATGGAGAAAACATTTATAGTCTTGTATCCAAAGATATCCATAATTTCAATAAGGAAGAGGAAATTAAAGAAGTAGAAGTTGAGGAAATTTTAGTAGAAGAGAACGTGGCAATTTCAACTAAGGGAGAGACAGCAATTTCAAATCACCTGATCAAGGAAAATGTGGGAATAATTTAGTTTGCAAATCAAGGAAAAGGAATAGGTAACAACTACTAAGAACAAATTTTAGTTTTTTTTTATCATGGAAAGTTTGGACATAAAGCTACCTATTGCAAATTATAACAACAAACAAATTTAGCAAAAAGTTGATATAGCAACATATTAGTGAAAATTCTTATAATTCACATAAGAGGAAACCACAATACATCTTACTCAGTTGGCAAGGCGTAGCTTGTAGTGGGAGCGTATCGTGGGTAAGGTATGAAAAGTGGCATCCAGAGAGCAGAAGTCAACCTATTAAGCGTAGCTAAGCTAATATGTGTCGGATAAAGCCAAGTGTCTAAGGTTGACTCGTTTATACTCCTACTTGCAATGATACATATTTGTTTTAAGGGAGAAAAAAATAATAGTAAAATCACAGATGAGTTGTGACACCAAACACTAATCAGCACATGATATACATAGACTCTTGCAGAGTTGCAGTGTATTATATATCTTGATTTTACTAAAAGGATAATAATTTTAGGGAAATGTTATTCTCTTCTGGGTACAGATTAAAGGGGCACGACCCGAGATAAGCTAACGTAGACTTATTTTGACCAGTTTAGTTTCTAAAATTTGAAAACATGGGCCAAATTAGCTTAAATTCTGCATCAACATAATCTGATAATTGTATCTAGACTTTCATTGCTTCCTCAATATTAACATACTCATAAATCCAACTGAGAAAATACGAGAAATGTTAAGGGTGCCAACTGACAATAATTCAACTAAACATTTTTCGTGGTAAAGGAAAAATAAAAGCTAGACCATACGCTTCCAACAAATAAGTGAGAAAGAGTGGGGTAGCCTTGAGTACTGAGACTGACATCATAATGAAGATTTGGCATCATAAGCATGGCCACACTCACATTTATAAACCACTAGAACATTTGACATGGCAATCTTCAACAATGAAGATAACACCTCCCAATCAACCAAAAAAGGAAATATTTATGGAATACAACCATTTAATGACACAGCAAATATCCTTGAATACGATTTAAAATTGAAGTAAATAAGAACCATTATTAATTATCATCAACTACAGAGCAATACAAGGAAAGGGAGAAAAATTTAACCAACTCACACAACTCAAAAACACCACAAACACAAACAGCTGAAAGGAAGCATATGAAATACGTAAATCAAAACATTAAAATAAAACTTTACATATTACCACCGTTTATCAAATTCCATCAGACAAGCTAATTTCTTGAACATAATAAGTTCAGTAGGAAAGCAAAGGAAAATAACATATAGAGCTGTAAATGTTCAAAAGCTAGGATAGACAGTCCAAATGTCCAAGGAGCTCAACCACGTCGTAGTTCTAGTGGCCATATTTCTGAAACTCCCACTCACTGTTATCTGTACAAGCAAAGAAACACAAGTCATGCACTTCCTAACTCGTAAGGTTGCAAAAGAAAAGGAGGATGAAAGGAACTAGGCCTGCATACCTAGAGGACAAACTTGACGGGTCTTGAGCCATCGACTAATGCAATGGAAGTGAAAAGCATGGTTACAGACTCCTGTATAAAATGAAAGCCAGAGAAGCAACAGTTTGAATAATCCAGTGATAGCTAAGAAGAAACAACCACAGAAGTCTTCATAATAAAGAATGACCTACAGACTATTATTTTAAGTTCCAACTAAACTGAAATGGCACAATCTTTTTACTCATGAGGCAATACCGCAATACATACACACTAATGCACTATATCTTATTCCAAAGTCACAAAAGTAAGGAGATGACATCATTGAGTGGATCTAGCAATACCAAAATCTTTGTGGATCCAAAAAAGTATATTTACAGTACGTAAACTGCAGATATTTTTAAGCAACAAATAAAATAATAATCAAATGCATTTGCACAACACCAATGACCAGTGAAATAACTTGCAGTAATGAATGGACAAGCATACAATTAATTATTTGTTTGGTATGTCATTCTAGAAGAGAAAGTAAGGAAAATGCATTTTGATCAGACATCATCTCTATTTCAGTATCAAGGATGGAAAGGGAGAGACTGTAATGCAGAAACAATTCATGAGTCCCACAAAGTGAAGTGACCCAACATGTTTTTTATCCATATCAATGTTATTAACTTCCATTTCCATTATTTTTCATGACGAAACCAAACAAAAGGAAGCATCCTTTCTTTTTCATTAGACAATAACAAACATGGAAATAACATCTCCTTCTTTCCTTTCTTTTCTTTAGTATGTATCCCTTTCTTCCCTTTTCCTCCTTTACACCAAAAATGCCTGGAGGTCATCATAAATCACAATAGTTGATTCTTATAGTTTAAACTACAACTCCAAGGGTCAAGAAAGTACCACTAAATTTAAAAGCTGCAAAGAGTTGAATAAAAAAGTGACCACATTATGGTACCACTTATACTGATTGTCTGATTATCTCAGACTCATATCAAGTAGAATGATCTAGAATCTCTATACTACTAATAATCTTGAAGGTAAGCAAACATTAAATATAACCTAAATAAATATATGATGTGTTTAGAAATAACTGTTAGTATCTCCATTAGTTCTAAAGTGCAGAGTAACATATCCTATGGGTTAGAGTGTGGTGTTCTTGCTTTATGTTTACTGTTGAACTTTGGGGTTATCACTTATCACTATCAATATGATTTGCAGTAAGAAGGTTATTTCCTTTAAAATGCTTGATCAAATATAGTGGAAACAATATTTTTATGTTTCCAATCCTCAGTAAAGAGTTCTAGTCATATTCTGCTTAATTTTACTTGCAAATTTCATGGCTGATTTTTTTGTCCATTTGAGAGAGAGAGAGAAGGGAGTAAATTTCAATTAGGATACGAACTATGAAGGATACCTAATCTAATAACCTGAAAAGCCACATAAATGTGAGTGAGGCAGAGGAAGTGGCCACAAGGTTAACGAGCCAAATAGAAAGAAAACACTAAATGTAGAGTGTAGTACTACAGTATGCATAAGATACTGAATTTGCTTCAGTTGAAGAAATGAAAAAAGATATAAAAAGGGGAAAATACAACAAAGGAGGAAAAATTAGTGTCCTTGATAATATTAAACAAAGAAATATTAAAAGATTAACTCAGACCAGCAACTACATCCAAGCCTAACCCTAAGAGTGAATCACACCATTTGCCTCACTCAACAAGATCAAGGAGACAATAGCAGCCACCACAGCCCAATAACTACCTTACACAGCACAAGATACATTAACAGCACCAGGAAGAATTGGAGGATCAAAAAGCTGTTTTCCTTCAAGATTATCACTTAAGTGTTCAAACAATGGTTTCGAATCAAATACTAAAGCCAGTAAGGGAAGTATAGTTAATTTACAAAATATTCATGATTAACACATTTTGAGCATTGCACTAACAAGTTAACCTCCAATTACGAACAACAACTCCAAACACATTACCTTGCAGCTGAGACTGAAGCACTCTAACTAAACAATATTTTTACTATAAATTGTATATATATTTAAATTAAAATTATAATATTCCAACACCTTATATCTATCTTCTTCAACCCTAATAAGATGACAGATACGCATAAAGCACTCTAAAAGCTATGTTACATAAAATCGAATTAGAAACAAGAGGGGTTTGGATCATACCCCAAGCCACAGTGCATTCCTCGCTAGTGGCGCTAGCCTGGTTGGCTTGGCACTCGATGCCTAAAATCAGCGAACCAAATTTTTTTAAAAGCGGAACGAAACGCTTCAAATCAAAGAACTGTTTTCAATTGGAAAAAGTAATTTTCTTACAGAGATCCATGATATGGTTCCGGCAGATTGCACAGTTATCGACAACGATGTCTGAAAAAAAAATGAAAAAGTGAATTTCAGAAAAAAAAAAAAGCATCGGAAAAATTGGGGTTTAAGGAGGGAGAAAAAAGTAAATACCCCAAGCCCAGAGAGCGACGGCGTTCCACTTCTTGATCTCGAAGCGCTTGGGCTTCTTGGAAGAAGGGCCGGCGCTGCTCGAGGGCTCGCCGGCGGGAACCATAGGCACGTCGGAATCCAGAGTCGCCATCGGAATCTCTCTCTCTTTCTCTTGCAACTGTGTGTGTGTGTGTGTGTGTGTGTGTGTGTGATTTGTGTAGTAAACAGTGGTGAAAGGTCTTCTTCCACGCTTCTGTCAAAGTACAATCATGCGTATGAGTATTCCCTTTCAGTGGCTTGGGCTACTGTTTCTTATTGGGCTTATGTAACTATTGGGCCAGTTTCTTTTATTAAAGAAAAAACAAAACAAAACAAAGAAATATTACGTTATTAGATTCGTACATCATAAATTCATAACTGTATTTTTTTTCCCTAGGTTCGAGACATTCATAAGTCTATTAGATGCTTAAGATAATATTAGATAACTATAATATATAAAAAAATTACAATTTTTGTTGTTTCAACAGTATATAAAAATCGTCCAACGCCTTATCTTTTTGTTCGTATTTGCTGTTACACTAAACTCAATTTCTAAAAAATTATGTTAGAATTTGTAAAATTTTATTGAGACAGGCGATATTTTATAATTAAAAAATTTGTAAAATTTTTTTATAAACATATTTTATAATTGTAACTACCTTTGAGGTCTTATGAAATTATACAAACATCTCCATTTTAGAAAAAAGTTGTTTAATAAATATTACACCAGCATCCTCTCTTATAAGAGGGTTAATACAGTGATTGAAAAAATAAGAGAAATTCATGTAATTTCACTGGACTTCAAAAATAGTTTGTGTGATTTACTCGATCTTTCTGTATTTAAAGGTAAAGTCACTGATATTAATCAATATCAATAGAAGCAAACAACACAATATGGTCAATGAGAGGAACCACTTGGTCAGTGGCTTCTTCCAGCCAGCACATCGTCTCACAGTAAATAAAAGCTAAGCATGCAAGCTTATCAGCTACTACATGTCTACATCTACACTCCTATTAACCCAATTGAGAATTGTTAGAGTTCGGATTGAACATCTCAAAGTGCAAGGTTGAGACTTTTTTTTCCAAGCATTAGATAAAACTTGGAAATCAGTTTCACATAAATCAGCTGTTGAAAACACAGTCCTTCGCAACAGCAACTGTTTCATTTTAAACTTTGTCTGCTTATAAACTAGTTGGTTTCAACAGTACCAAATAGTCGATATCAAATCAAAAACCGCTCCATCAACACAGGTAGTCAGGTAGGGCCGTCAAAATAATCTAAATATATAAAATCAATTCATATTCAATTCAATATAATTTATTTTAAATCTATTTAAATGGTATGATTTTATATCTAAATCTAATTTTTGAATTTTAAACCCAATCCAATTAATTGATATGGATTAGATATTTGTTTAGATTTTTAAATCCAATATAATTTTTTGGACAATGATAATTAGGTCTTTTTGGCCAACTTCGATATGAGCTATTTTTTTGTTGATGTTGTTTATAGTTATTTTGGACAATGTCAATTGATGACGTTTTTAAGCCGTCATCGGTTAAGACTATTTTTCGGTTAATGTCGGTAAGGATTTTTTTGGCCAGCGTGGATTAGGACTATTTTTTGGCCGATATCATCCAAATTTTTTTTAACTGACATAAGTTGAGACTATTTTTTGGTCAACTCCAGCTAGAATCTTTTAGTGATGTCTATCGAGATTATTTTTTGCTTGACATTGGATAAGTTTTTCAGTCGACATCAGCTGGGATATTTTTGATTGATGTCAGATGAGACTATTTTTTTGTCAACATCAGTTAGGATTTTTTTGAACAACATCGACAAAAAAAACCTAGTTGACATCGGCCCAAATATTCCCCTAATTGACATCAATCGAAAAAATCGTAGTTGATGTCAACAAAAAAATTTCTAGCCAATGTCGGCCAAAAGAAATAGTCATGGCCAATGTTGGCCAACAAACCCTAACTGATGCCAACAAAAAAATAGTTTCAACTAACGTTAGTAAAGAAACCTAGCCAACTTTGACCAAAAAATAGTATCGGCTAATGTTGGCCAAAAAATATCAACGACTCGTATCGTAAAAAAAAACTTACTGATGTCGACTACAAAAACTCTAACCAACATCGACCAAAAAATAGCCATAGCCAACGCTGATAAAAAACCCTAGTTGTTGTTGGCTAAAAAATATCACCGATTGACATTGACTAAAAACCTAAGCTGACCTCAACCCAAAAATAACCTACCTTAGATCGAGCAAAAACATTCGACCGAAAATATATTGACTTGCATCAACCAAAATATAGTCTTGGTTGACGTTGATCTAAAAATGCTTAGACCGATGTTAGTCGAAATTGCCCTGATTGAGGTAGGCTAAAAATATCCTAACCAATATCAATAAAAAATAGTCTTGACCAATGTTAGTTGCAAAACTCTTAATTGGACAAATGCTAAATTTTTACTTTTTAACGTTTGATTACTAAAATTTATAATAAAAAAATCCTATAACATTTAAGTGAATATAGATTGGATATAACCAAATTTATATTCACTAAAATGAATTGAATCTTGACTCCAATGTTTTTTTTATAAATAATATAGATTTAAGACCAAATCTATTTAAATACCCAGGACCCCAACTTGTAAACAATCCATTGAGAAAAGTTAGTTTTTGCATTGATCATGATCCTTGATTTTATAGTACAGGAGTTGCAAACCGCATCCAATTTTCACTTCCTCACAAAGGACCAAAGCATATATGCACGTACAGTAGATTCCTCATGCAGTCCACACCTTAGGTAAATTGTGTCCAATTGTATCCCTCTTTTACCTAGATTGGCTCTCACTAATAATATGTTAGTCCACATCTCTCATAGTGGGAATCTTCTGAGAGTACGTATAATTAGTTTAATTAGTCTCTTTATAAATTAAAATGTTAATTTCATCTCTTAATTTTTCAAATCACATTTATGTATAGAAATTATAAATTTTGTTATGTTGGATTACGTAACTAGCTTAATTTACATATTATGAGTATTATATATACAATGTCACAACTTATCATATCCATCACTATTAAAAGAGCTTTACATTTTGTTATTTTTCTCACGATTGGAGTTGCTTTCTTAATTACCCATGCACTGTATGGGTAACCAAATAAAGAACAGAGTAAAATATGTTAATTAACCTAAAGAAAAAGAAAACAAACATTCTCAATTAGTTTGGATGGCTTAATTAACATATATTATATTATTATAAATAACATTACTTTTTTATAATAATAAAAATGTTTATTTTTATATATTATAATTTAATAAAAAAATATTTTATCAATATTTATAACTACAATTTCTTTTAAGACATAGTTATAAAAACATATTATGTTTCCTTGGTTTTGTTAACTGACAAATATACTGGTTTTTGGTTTTTAATTGCGTGAAAGAAAATAGAAGAAAACTTGCGACAAAATGCAATTTGTACAAAACATTAATTCATTAGAAACACTCAACGATATACATGACGTACCCAATCTTTTGTTTTAATCTACGAACCAAATCATTTATTGTAGGGAAATAAAGTTCACGAAATTCCTTTCTTCATTGAATCCTTGTAGTTGTTCTATCATGTTGTATGAAATCCGCATCCTACCAACACCTAGACAAAAGAAAGAAGATTTAATTTCATAATAAATCTTCTACCTACGATGTCCAATTCAATTAGAAGGCATTAAAAGCAGTGTGTAGTATAAATTTAAGAACATTGAATTAATTTGTAGCGAAAAAAGAACAATGTTTATTGCAAAGTTTTAGTTCCATTAAAGAAGCTTTCAAATATCAATCTTACGTTGACACATATCTATTTAATATAAAAGGGAGTGGTGAAGTATTGTCGTTTCAT
>CM023946.1:38270322-38311343 GCA_013407115.1 Glycine latifolia
TATATATATATATATATATATATATATATATATATATATATATATATATGTTGTTATATAGTAATTTGAATAATGGAAGACGGATATGAATTCGAAACTAAAGTGAATGATTTGATAGCATCGCCAATTACGATCAAGATTAACTAATTCTGAGGTGATTGAAGCTTGTTTTGTTATTGTGGTTAGTTGTTTCAATTGTATATATGATTCCTTTTTATTTCTCCTATTTTTAGTGGGTAAGGGACCTACATCCAACCAAAAACAAGCATACAAACCATACCTGATGTTAGCAGAAGGGTGGTGCATCCTAAATCAACTCAGCTGGAAGTGCAAACCTATAATTAGCTGCCTTGCATATTTGGCTGTTAAGTAAATCAAATAAAGGTTATAGATAAATCACGAAATCAAAGTAAAGCAATGCCCATACAATCTACTAACAACAAAAAGGAAACAAAAGGGGATGGAGAATCACTACAATATATGTAATTTTTAGTAATATTTTTTTTTCTCTAACACTTATTAAAAATATTGTTAAGTTTTTGGTAATATTTAAAATAATAATAATATCAAATATAAATAAATGTTACCCAGTATGTTTTCACAATATTTTATCAAATGTTATATATAGTCTATGTCACTAAGACTTTTAAAACTTTTATTAGCAACATGCACTATACACAATATTTGATAAAATATCTAAAAAACATATTAGTAATATTTATTCATATTTGATAACATTTTTTAAATGTTGCGAAAAGCTTTTAGCAATATTTTTAATAAGTGTTAGACAAAAAAAAATGTAACTAAAGGTCACGAATGAATTAAAGAAGATAATGTCATATGAAAGTCGATGAGCACCCTTAGCTAGCCAAGGAGTCAACCACAAAGTTAAATTCTCTAAAGGTGTAACTAAATATGATATTCCATGGTCTCTCTTTCTCTTTCCATTTTTGGATGATCTGAATCACAAACTAAGTTGGTGGGGTTGAGAGGCTCTCAGGCATAGGGTTCCAACCAAATTCGGCATAACCTTCTTTACGATGTTGCTCCTCTTTGTGTTGCTCCAAGCATCGTGAGATTGTACCTACAAAGATACTTTGACGCTCAAGTTAGAGACAAATATCAAGAGAGGGTTAGAACAAAATTAGTTACATGGAACCCTTGTGTCCCCTTTTATAATGTTGAATTTAAGTCCATAGGTCTAGCCTCCCTAATTAGATAGTGTTAATAAGGAAAGATTGAATCTAATTTTATCTTATCTTATTTGATAATTTTGTGTTGAATATATAAACAATTCGATATTGATTTTCTCCATTTTTATCTAATAATTAGTGAAGATAGACATTTCATATTTCTTGATTTATCTCAGTCAAGTCTCATGGAGTAGAATAAGATATTTACTCAATTAGTCCTCGAGTATAGAGGTTTGTTGAGTCCAAATAGTACCCTTAACCATTTGAGTGTCAATGAGAGGATCACTCTCAATCTATGAATTTTTGACATCCATATTCCACGCGATTTAAAGAGCAATCTAAATTCACTAAATTTCATCCATGATTAGATTGGAAACCATTGAGCCAAGTACCTGGGAGGTCCTTTAAAACTCTTACACAAACACTAACAAAAAAAAAAAAAAAAACTCTTGCATAAGTAGCTAAATTTTCATTTGCGTACACCGAGTCATCCATATTGCACTTAACAAAACCCAAAGGGGGTCTTGTCACTTAGTAAAGATTATAGAGTACCTAATATTGGTCAAAATAATTAAAAACATGTTGTTTTGCCCATGAATAATAATAGAATTAAAGAATGTGTTGTCACCAAAAAGTAAATTGTTTCACATGATCAAAAGTAACTTCATAAAGAATAGCAGCAAAATGAAGGCTATTAGAAAGGATTGTTTTGTTGATCATGCTTTGTAATATTTGATATAATCCACTCCATGAGGTCTTTGTGCAAAAAAATCATTAGCTACACTGAGAGATTTCCAAATAGTTATAGCTTTAAGACAGTCACACAACACATGAAAAGTTGGTTCTTCATGAGCACTCTAATCAAATCAAGTATTCAAAAGTTGTAGAAAAGACAAGGAAAATTAGTCACCATACAATTATGTGAAAGAGACAACTCGTGTAGCATTTGACTGGGAGTTATCCGATTGGCTTGGTTGTTGGGAAGAAGAGTTATCCGACCTTCTAAAGAGTAGCATCATAGTTTTTTACTGTAGTCTTCTTCACCCAAAACACTTTATGATTTGCACATTACAACTTCGTGTCCATCTCAAAGAATGTGTGTAAGTCTCATATTTTTGTATAATCTCATTGAAGTGAGCATCCATAAAAGTTATGAAGTTTGTCCGAGTGAAAAGAGAACTCAAAAGTTTATTGAAGTGGTGCTTTAGAAGAGTGTTGTAAGCACAACAGATTCTGTTGGTATGAGTTTAAAACAAGGCTGTGGTTGGGTGAAGTTTAAATAGGCCTGTGAAATAGTACGGGTTAAGTGGAACCCACATAGGTTAAAATGCCAAAGTGAGAAATTTGTAGTGGTCAGAATACCAAGTGAAGACCCTGCAAATTAAAGTTGATAATATTGAGTTATGTAATTTGTGGATATGGAAATGTTGTCCTGGATCAGAGAGAATACTCGGTGCAAACCTAAAGAGATGAGAATACTTCGAGCAAACTTACAAAGGTGTGAATACTGACATGAAGAAGTAAGAATATTTGGTAGAAATTAACCTATAGAGATGATAATACTGATCATGAGTTCAAAAATAGCGTAGAGAGGATAGAAAATAATACTATGAACGCTTGAGAAGACTTAAGGAAAAAGAGTGCCCTTTTGTAGTTGGTGTTTTCTTAGTGAAAAATCCTTTATAGGTTGAATAGATTGGACATAGCCCACGGATGTCAAAGAACCAATATAGTTTTTCTGTGTGTTGTATCCTTTCCTTTAACCTAAGTTTGCTACGGATTTAATTTGTAACTATTGAAAACCTTTATTTTCAAAAACTAAAGTTAATTTAAAACTAAGCCTAAAAGGTTTTTCAAGATATTTTATAAATCAAAAGCAGTATCATATCCTTGCTAGAAAATTTGAAAACCAGATTTTGAAGCAAATAAGAATATGTGATTTTACATTTCAGACTTTAAAATCAATTTCTGATATTAAACTTAGTCTCTGTTGTATTGTATTATTTGCATTTAAGTTTAAGAAAGAATTTACTTGTTCTTTAACATACTTCTAATATCTAATTAAGCTTAAGGGAAAAATATCTATCATTAGTTTTTTTGGTTGTGTAGAGAAAAACATTGATTTTAAGTGTTATTGCGCGATCCTGTTGTAGTGACTATCTGATCCACTTTAGTCACAACTTTCATGTCATTTTTACGAATCAATAAAAAATGTTTTTTAATTAATTAGTGCAAAGTTAACTTTCATTAAATTAAAAGGATGACATGAAAGAAAAAGCATTCTACAACAAGCCTATAATTCCTTCTCGAAAAAATAAGCCTATAATTCTAATTTTAAGCAGACCTAAGCCAATTCGAATTTAGAGCACACCTATGTCCTAGGGCAAAATGGGGCGTGAGCAAGTATAAAATTTAAGTTTCAATAACTTAAAGCAAAACTACGCCAACATAAAGTATTAGGATAACAATAAATAAAGCAAAGCATATGTGCATACGAACCCTTTAGTTCTATCATATTTAATGCATTATTGTAATTACACCTGTATTGAAATAACTTCTGATTTGAAAGATCATATATTGATAGATAGGAACATGAGTCGTGATATTGTGGCCATTCGACAAGATATTAATTTCTTGTCAACCTACAAAGCAGAACAACATTTTGAATTTTCTATGCCTTGGTTGTAAGCGCTATTTATAACGAATAATTTCAGTAACTAGGTCTCAGTCAAATATTGACTTGCGATATAACATCTATTACTAGCTTCTAGAATAGGAAAAGGAAAAAAAAAAGTTAATGCTAAATTTGGTTTTCGTAAAACATATAAACATCAAGTTGACCTTCTAAAAAAGTTTTACACCGATTTACTTTTTTAATATAAAATAATCATGAAATTAAGAATCAAATTAATGACATTGAAATGCTAAATTAATATTTGTTTCGATCACAAATTATCCTTAGAGAAGGGTCTATGACATGGACATTTAGAGTGGGTAACCCTACCCCTAGAATTTTGATCTAAAGAATATGTATCATTGTCTAATGCTACTTATTTGATCATACATATCACAATTTTTTGAAAGTAATTTCAATGTTTCACCCGTACATGAGTCGGGAATATTCCCTTGATTACCGTTAGGAATCACTAATATTTTAACCTGTCGTGGGATGATAGAGTTCAACATATAATCGAGTACTATGCTAATGAAAAGGATTGTGAATCAAGGATAATTGATATATATGATCAAAATTGATGCTTAAAAGATTGAGCACAGTGTTTCAACCTCAAGCCTGAAAGGTGAAAATTAAGGCTTATGGTTGAGTCTGTCATCGACCTAAAGAACTTGGAAGGTACACAGCCTATCAACCCCAAGCCTAAATGACAAAGATGTTTATGACTAAGTTTGTGGTCGGCGTAAAGAACTCATAGGATAAAACATCTAAAATATTTATAAAAGACTTTATTATTTCATGTAAATTTTGGAAGAACTTAATTATTTATTATTTATTGTATAAAAGAAAACCTCATGTAGAAGATTCTGAGCTGACTTTGATATCATTAATTTTCTCAACAAGAAACTTTAAACCAACATTGACCTTTGTTTGTGAATATAGGCGACCAATAATTATGACAACTAAACGCACTTGTATACAGAGAACTAGTAAAATTAAAGAAGCATTGAATTGCGCTAGTGGACTTTGCCAATATTCTCATGACTTGTGCTCAGCGTTTCACTTGACTTAGCCAATGTATATAGAGAAGTTAAAGAAGCCTTCAATGTATATACGTCATCAGGGCCGGTTCTGGGCCCATTCAAGGGACCCAACCACACAGGGCCCCAAAAAATAAGGAGCCTCAAATATTAATTACTGCAATATATGTTTAATATTGAAAATTAGAGAAGATGGATGGTAATGTCTATTTTTAATAACTAAGGGGTCCAAGGTTCAATTCCCACCAACAACAATTTTTACTACTTTTACATTTCCTGACACACACCCAATTTTTTTTCTCTCTCCTCCTTCCTTATTTCACTTTTTACTCTCTTCAAAAAAAAACCTTCAAATTTCAATACTTTTTGGTAATATTTATTGAGCAAAGTATTTTTCTTATTCAAATAAGTCATTTATTTTTAAATTGTCAATTGAGGACCCCATTTTTTAAAAAATGGAAATATTAAACAGGACCCCGAGAAAGTTTACCCCGCCCCTGTAGGTCATGTGTTCAGTGTTTCACTTGACTTAGCCAAAATATTCTCAGGACCAACCCAGTGGTATCTGAAAAACACTACATGTTTGGTTTATTATTTAACTTGTTGTGTAAGAATTTTGAGACAAAATCCAATGATCCAAAGAAAACTGAATGCAAAAAAAAAATTATATAGTTTTACATGTTTAATTTCATGTTTAAGAATAATTTATAATTGATTTTGGATTAGAATAACTTTAAATAAATTTTTTGTTAAATCTAAAATTTTATAATTTTTTTTAATTAACTTGATTTTATAATAAAATATTTAAACATAAACTACATCACTTCAAAATCAATTTTAATCAAAATTAATTTTACAAAATCAATTTAATTTTAAAATTTTTTATTAAAAGCTCGTTGGAGGACACACTCCACTTGCTACTAGCTTCAGTTTGGAGCAGTAAACCAAAGATGCAGTTAGACACCAGTTTTGTGCTTCAAGTTTGATCCTCATCAATATCGAAGACTGTTTCTTATAAGTCAAAATGATGACAAATATGGGAGCCAGTTGTATTTCTCGCCATGACAGCTGCAGCTAGCTACATACAGATCCTCGCTGTATACGAATATGGACTCACTTAACCATGGCCTACACAGCAAATGGACTTGTAATTTTGACAGAACCTGGCTGATATATATTTGGGTGGAGGAATAAATGAACAAAATATAATCATCAATAAATAAAACAAAATTCCAGATCATAAATGAAACGCCCAACTACCCCAAATATATTAATAGAAAATCAAAAATTAAAACTACTGATGAAAGCGTGAATCAACTAAAATGCTTCATTGAACAAACTTCATTTTATCCTAGCTGCTGTCAGGACCCTGTATCTTCTGGTATGCATTGCATGTTGTTTGTATATGTAATATACGTTAAGATTCGGGTTATTGATTTGAATTTGGATTTTTAAATTTGTGAGTGTGAATGAATCATTGGTAGTATCGTTGGATTGACTTAATGTTGGGTTGTTTTGTAAATTTAGTTTAGCTGGTGGGATTTGGTTTAAGCCATCGTTGGGACATTTATTACCCATGCTAGTGCTCATCTTATGTACGGTTCACTTGCTGCACAACTTGTGCCTTTACAAAATTTCAATTGTGGCAAAAAAAAAAAAGGGACATATTTAAGAGAACTAAAATCTTAAAAAAATAAAAAATAAAAAATAAATTATAAAGACTAAAAATATATTTAAATTTAAGTTTTTTTTATAAATGGTCCTTTAGCAGATGAAATTTTTCTGCTTTGAATTCTAGGACATCATCTCCTCTTCTAATTTCTTTAACACACAAAATATATAAATGAGCTTTTTGTGACTATCTTCTTCTCTTTTACAACTTGTAGCGAGGCTCTGACAATTAGTTTTAAATATCTTACTATCGAATTTAGAATTATAAAATATGAAACAACAAAGTTTTAAATATTACCATTGTCAAGTTTAAAATTTTCCTCGAAATCTACATTACAATTTTTAAATCCCAAATTTTATAATATAAATTCAAATTAGTTATTAATGATGTTCAATAGTTCTGATGAAATTACAGGAAATCTATATACTCTTAAGAAGCACGTTGCACTGAAATAGGTTAAAATATAATATGAAAAAAACTTTGAAGAAAGACGGAAAAATGTAATATAACTAAACATATTGTGTGAAGAAAGAATAATGTAATCTTCCATAAAAAAAATAGTGTAATTTAACTAAGTTTTTTTTTTAAAAGTTTTTTTATAGCAATGACTTTGGTTTTAAATATGCTTATTTTAGTTGTATATTTCTATAATAAAATCAGCCATTTACTATGAAGTTAATATTACTAGCTAGCTAGATTATTTTATAGTGAATTTAGCTATATTACTTTTTTTAATTATAATGACGTTAATGAGCGAAGGCCTAAGCAAATAGAGTAGAATGTCTAGCTCCACATACTCCACCATATAGTAAACTTGAATGCTTGACTGAATTTGAATGCAAAACGAGGGCTGCTATTGGTGGTTTAAGCATCACCACGTATGTATGTTGCTATATATAAAAAAAAATATTTATAATGTATGTGGAGCAATAGACACTCCCTTTCCTCTCTCCCTGCTTAGGTCTACCATTAATTACCACGTTACAAAAATGTAATGTGGTTAGATTTCTTATCCAATGGAATTCGATATTTTTGTTGTCATTTTTTGTTTATGCTTTTTTGTTGTCATTTTAAGCAAACTGTTTATAACATGAAAACTAGTTTTATTTTTCTCTGCAAAATTGGAATTGGATAAGGCGCAGCAATTGGAACAATCTTAACAAAACCCGACAGGACACAACTGCTAATATAAGACAAATGAAAATCAAACTTATAGTCCAACCAATTTCCTAACTGATCAATCTAGCTGCACTAACGACACATGCAAACTCTAGGTCTTCAAAACCCGTAATCAAAGTTAAGAAAAAAAATGAACTTAATTATGAATTCTACACGCATAAAATATAAAACAAATTATTATATGTTTTAAATGAAACCACATTAGTCTTTTTCATAGAGGAGTGGGACTGTTTATATTATATATTATCTCATATTATTGTCAATCTTTTAAGTATTATTTTATTATTATGAATTTGGGTCTTTTTTCGGAAGAGGGTTTGGGTGCTTTGCTCTCCTATAATTATTTATTTTGACACGATAAGGTTGTAGTATAAAATTTGAACATGAAATCATTTATTTTCAAATGTGGTGAAGAGTGTCCGATTGAGCACGTGTCTCGTGATAAGAATGAAGAATTGAAGATGATGAATTTGGTTCTAGAATTAGAAGATATATTTATTTATTTTATTCATATTTCATTTTCATATATGCAATGCAATGCAACGCAGTGGCGTGTGGCGTGCAGCATGGGGAAGGTAGGGTCCATTCTCAGACCGATGAACTGCTATCACATGGCCACTTACGACTTCCTTCTGCCCTCGGTGACCTCTGCCTTTTTTTTTCATTAATATTAATATTAATAATTAATATGAAACATGAAATATTCATCAATTTTTTTGAAAATTTTTTTTTTTCAGAAAATTTTGCTAGTTACTTTTAGTAATGTTTCTTCTGTTCTCAATCAGTTAGCCAATTTCATTTAACTTAGAATTACAAAATTAGTTTGATGATAAAAGAAGAAAAGAAAAAAAATATTGTGAATTTGATTCTTCAATTAACAATAAATTAATAATTAATAACTAATTTATTCATAAGAAATATAAAGTTAGTTTAACAGTAAAAATTGTAAAAAGAGATAAATAAATTATGAGTTTGAATAATGTGCTAAGAAAAACTAACATCTAACATTAGTACTTTTTAAACGGACAACATAATTCTCAAAAAAAAAACCAACAATATAATCCTTACGAAAAAAAAACAGAAAACGACAAGGGTGTCGGCCAAGTTCCATCAATGATCAACGTCCCGCGCTCCACCCATGATCATGACAAATGACTAGCTTATAAGAGCTTAATTGTAAAAAAAAAAAAAAAAAAAACAGTTATTGCATAAAGAACACGTTTGGAGTCAAATGATACATCGGAATTTAAATGTTTGACATTGAAATAATATTTATTATGTCAAACTTTTAAATTTAGAAGATATAATCATGGGCGGATCCTGGGATGAGAGGAGGTTAACCATAAAAAAATAAAATTTATCTAGTAATTATATTTTATCAGTTTTTATACAAATTTTTTTATAATTTGATTTTCTAATATGTTAAATATTAATAATTTATATAAAAAAAAACATTAGACGTCTTTCTTATGTGTCATGAAAATAAATTAAGAATTAAGTTTAGACTAATTTTTAATTTTTTTTTAATGTATATTAACAAATATTCAATAAATATTTTGTACTTCATCCTATTACTATATGTGATATTTGTTACTAAAACATTAAATATCATATTTGAAAATTCATTTCTTACGTGTGCTATTGGTGTCTTTCAACTATTATCTTTTGCCAATGTTACGTACTAGTAGCTCATTACTACAATGATTGTTATTGTGTACTTTCATAATTTAAAAATTATAACAATCTCCTATACATCCAATAACACTTATTTATATTAGATTCAGAAAATAAGAACTCTTTCAATTACAAAAAATAAATTTTAACAATTAGATATTAACAAAAGAAAAAAAAGTTAATTATCTAATAACTAAAATTTGATAAAATATATTATTTAGATAAAATTTCTTTAAAAAGATAAAATTACTATTGATTTATAATTTAAAGAAGTTACGAGATAAAATTGATTATATAATACTAAAATTTTGATAAAATATAATATTGAGATAAAATTGATTAAAAAAATGATTATTATTAATTTTATAATCTAAAACAAGTTAAGAGATAAAAATTATTTGTATAATAAAATTTTTATTTTCTGCTTCAAATCAAGTTTTTGTACTATTAAGGAAATTTAACTCAATTGATTAAGCTGTGTGAGTAAGTGTTATAAATTATTTGGTACTATCTTTGATTCATATGAATAAAAAACATAGATTTTTTTACTTAAAAAATTATATTTTTATAATAAATAAATAATAATTTATTATTTTTTTGAAATGGAAAAAATTAGGGGTGAATATTTATGTTATTCCAAATTGTATTAATGTTATTCTCAATGAAATAATTTAAGAGTGTTTTCTTAAAAAAAAATGTATATTTATAATTTGTGAACGGCTAGAAAATGTTCTCTAACACTCCTCTTGGAGTAAAATTTTTTTAACATATACTTTATTATTATTTAAAATTTATTGAAAATACAAAATTAGAAGAAAAAATGAGAAATGAGAAAATATAAACCTATCAAAATTTATAAATTTCTATATTTCTTAGCCAATAACAGAGTTTCAAAAGAATGCTTTAGAGGATGTATTGTTAATAATTTCTTATAATTCATTAAGGCCAGTTTAGTTGTGGGAGGATTTAAGTTAGTATGAGTTTGTTGTTCATTGGTCTTGAATAGTTTAAGCTTGACTTGGTCCGATCAGAGGTTGATTTGAACGGGTTCATTTTCTTAAATAAACTTGGTGTATTTTTTAGATCAAGTTAGAGTTATGTTTGGGATCATTCCAACTGGATTTATTACGTACTTAATATTTTTTTTAAATATAGTTTTTAATAATTGTGTATTAGTAAAACTTTTATCTAATAGTTAATATCTTGTATAAGATGATACTATATTTATAATAAAATTGTTTATTTTAAAATATATATTATTAAATATATCCTAATTATTTAAGTTTTGTATTTCTTTTATTTTATAATTTAACTATACATAATTTTAAAATTAATATATTGTGTTAAAGGTCAGATTGACCCAATCTTGATCAGGTCAGCTTCAAATTTAAAATAAATGAATCGATCAAAATTGTAGATCAAATATAGACAAAGATAAATTTGATATAACTTGACCCTTATAGTTATACTAACTCCTATTGAATAAGATTGTCTTTTATAAATAATAGTTATGATTTATATAAATTTAATCCATTCAAATCAATGATGGACGGGCTCTCATTTTCATATTTTTCAAATGTCAATTCTCATTTTAGAGAAATTAAACCCGATGATATATAACTCCCTCCCTCCAATTTATTTGAAGAACTTCATGCATACCATTTAAAAAAAAATTGTAATATTATGAGAGAAAAAAAAGTTAAGAAAAAATAGTATAAAACAATTTTATATTATTATCAAATCATAAATTATTATATATTAACATTAATGATAGTTATCTCAAAAATCATACAAACAATAATTTGTAAATGAATGAATATAAAATTATTTTACATTATCATCACATATATAACCATATATTAAAATCATATTATAATTTAATAATTTAATTATCAATTTTTTTACATTGTCAATATATATAAACGGATATATATATATATATATATATATATATATGAAAAAAAATTCAAAATTAAAAAATAATATATATATATATATATATATATATATATATATATATATAGGTTTATACATATCAATATAAACAGTAAAATGTACTTATGTGATGTGAGTGTTAATACACGCGTGATAATTAATTTGTCTTCTGTTACTAACGCTTTCTTAAAATTCTCTCAGTTTCGAGTACAAAACTATTTAAAATAATGATATGGACATGAGCGCAGTAAATAGCATTTGACATGCAGATCCTGCGTGGCCCAGAAACATTTAATACAGAGCAAAGGGAAAATGGAAAATTGCAGGAAAGGGCGTGTATGTGTTTAATATAATTTGTATGGCTGGGGGGAAAGGCCATGATTTAGCATGAGTGGAAAGTTGTGATGATTTAGGTGCACTTTCTTACCATGTCAATAATCATTTCACAGCACAAATTTGTTAATATCATCATACATTTATTTGAAAAAAAATTCGATCTTTTATAGGTGACAAACTAATTTACGGGAAAACAAAAAGTGCATTGATAGCATTTGTATTATAAAGTTAAAGTTATAAACAAGAACTTTAAAATTAAAGTTGTTTGGTATTTTTATTACTTGTTAATTAACAAGTTATTTTTAAGTTAAATTTTTTTATTAGTATATTCTTGAATCTTTGGATTTATAATGAAGAAAGAGGAGAAGAAAAAGTTCTTTAAATTTACTTATCTAAAAGCTTTTTTATATATATATATTTTCTTTATTGAAGAAAAAATTATTGTGCATTTATAGAATTGCACAAGATAAATTTAATATAAGTTGAGCAAATGCTGTAACGTTGTGTTTATTATGGCTTGATTAATTAAGTGATGGGAGATAATTATGAGACTAGTTTAATTAATTTGATTTTCATGAAAAGATTTAATTAAATTAGCATTGCACTTTTTTTTCATGCAAATTTGATATGAAGAAATCCTACTAGAATTGATTATTTATCGGTACGGTGTCAGTGTAAGTGTACACCCAAAGGGTAAGCGATTGAAAAGAGGAAATTCATGAATCAGGATCAAAGTGTGATTGACACGTTTTTCTACAAAATTATTAATTAACATGTTGATCGAGGTTAATTACCAGTTGACTTTGTATTTTTGGCAAAAAAACGTAACATTATTACTTATGGCTAATTACCTTACCTTTTTGTGATTTGAAATTTAAGATGGATTTTCCCATATGCGATGAAGAGTGTTTAGCCCATCATTTATCCTTTTTGGCAAAAGCAAGTTCCTTTTTTTTTTTATGGACTTAAAACCCAAGGTTAATAAAACCCCTCTTTAAATAGCCTAATTAGCTGAACTTTCAGAACTTTTTCACCATCCTTGAGCTGTTGATTTGTGGGAATTGAAGAGCTCATCCATTATTGAAGCTTCCTTTATCTTCTTCCTTAGAAAACCCCTCTATAAGACCTCCAAGTAAGGGAAGTTACCCTTAGTGTTTTATTTTTTTTTGTATGATGAATGAAAATATTGCTTAACATGTTGAATATGAATTGGTTGTTATCCAACATAATTACCTATGATTGAGTTTGTGAATTTATGTGCAAGCTTGGTAAAATTATGAGTTACGATGATTTTGTAGCTATTTAACGTTTTGGTTTATTAATATACATGCATATGATGTTGATATGGGTTGTTAATAGTGTTTAAAAGGTTTCTACATTATGCAAAATATGAAAAACATGAAAACATGAACAAATTATGTGAAGGCTCGTGCTGAGTGAGACCTTGTCTCGCTAATGAAGAACAATGAAATCTAGAAGAAGAAAAAAGATGAAGGTGTGCTAAGCGAAAGTAATGAACACACACAAAACATGACTAGATAGGCCAAGTGAAGTAACTATTAGGCCTAGTCTTATGAAGATATAAAATCTTGATGTGAATGTCACTTAAGGAGATCATGACTCATGAAGTGCAATAAAATTCCACTGATTCGACTCTTAAGATAAAATAATAAAAATTCAAGTTTTAGGTTCACTGAAAAAAAATATTTACCTTTAGTTTTTATAAAGCAAAATTAACTACATTTTTTTAAAAAAGGGTCATATATGTGGCCCACTATATAGTTCTTTCCTTTAAAATACAAATATTTTTAAAAAAATGATTTTAGGTCTCAATATTGACGTTGGATCGACTCTGAAGTCCAAGTCCCTAATACTTATAAAGATGTCCAGTAAGCGCCAGTAAAAGATAGCTCTCATTAAGTGTTATTGCAAAATAAAAAAAAGAGTTTTATGTGGTTTTGCTTGCTAAGCAAGTGTTAACACCATTATTTTTCAATTGTATCAAAAACTAGTATTTGGATGATTATCAAAAGATGAAATCATACATTAACATAAAAATTGGAGATAAAATTATCAATGATAAAGATCGAAAACCAAAATAATCAAGGGTGAAAATTGAAGACCAAAGCAATTGACAATCATCATTTTTTTTATTGTATCAAAAACTGGTCTTTCAATGTTTTGATTATCAAAAGATAAAAGATAAAACATCAATTACAAAGATCGAATAAAATTATCAATGATAAAGATCAAAAACCAAAATAATGGAGGGTGGAAATTGAAGACCAAAGCAATTGACAATCATCATTTTTTTTATTGTATCAAAAACTGGTCTTTCAATGTTTTGATTATCAAAAGATAAAAAAATAAAATATCAATTACAAAGATCGAAAACTAAAATCATCGACAATGAAGATTGAAGATAAAATTATCAATGGTTGAGATCAAAGACTAAAACCATCGACAATGAAGATTTAGGGAAAGTTTATAACAGATACGAGTTGTTACAATTTATATTCTATAAATATAGAACTTGTATTATGTAATAAGGATTGAAACTTGTAAATACCTTCATATCCTTAGTCTTTGTGACGCTCATGGATGATGAGTTAGTGCAATATTTTAAATCATTTCTTTTTTTATTCGGTAGAATAAATTCTTTCAATGACTTTTTTTCTTTTAATGCCTCTTTCTTCTTCTTATAACACTTTCCTCTTTCGATGTTCCTTTTTTTTTCTGTAACATATTTTTTTATTTAATACATATTTTTTATTTGTTCAATTATACTTACAATCATATAGATCAACCTACATATTAAAATTTTCACACATTGATCCATGATAAATGATCTATTGAGAGTATCTAGGTGCGAACTTTACCGTCAACAAGAAGATAAATTCTTGCTAAATACAAAATTCACACATCAATATAATAACCTCTATCTATGTCTTGCTAAGGGTGGGTCACATTCTCGCTAAACGAGAACAAGTCAAGTCAATTTGTACTACTTTGTGTAATAGTCCTCGTTAAGAGAGGAAGATACGACATTGAGCGACTAAAGACTATACTTAGAGTTGGAGAAACGGATAAGTCTGTCCGTTTAAGCTTGCACCCAATAAAACAAATCTTGCGAAGCACGCAATTAAAACACTCTTTGTTTTAGTGAGCCTGCAACTGCACCGTTTAGTCGGGACATCCCACACCAGCAAAAATAAAAATCTAAAATTTAAAACAATTGCCTGAAAAGTAAAATAAAAAAAGGGACTTAAAAAGCAAATAAAAAATCGTTTGTTATCATTCTATACAATTGAAACGGATGGAGAATGAAAAAGAATAATATTATTTTATTTTATTTTTACTAAACTAAACTACTGAGTTTTTTATGCTAAGGTATAAAAAAATCTTGTGGGAGCCAAAACATGCTTGTTTAACTTGAGGGTTAAATGGATTGAGCTAAAAAATCCATAAATTATATGATCTAAAAAAAAAAAAATAGCGCATATACCATGCAGGTTGCGGGTGGACTGTAGGCCAAATTAACCCAAATGCCTAGCTCTATTTGTAGCCATATAAAAGAAACCTATGAAGAGTAAGGGCATTGTTAAGTATCGAGTCTTGCTCCTTTAAAGACATACATAATGGTTTAATTTTAGGTTTGACCCAATAAAAAATAAGTGTTGAAATGTACTAGAGCTTGAATGAAAGATTTATAATATAACATACACACACACACACATATATATATATATATATATATATATATATATATATATATATATGTATGTGTGGAACAAAAGAGAAGGAAAAAATTATAAAAGGATTTGAATATAAATTTACATTATATTACAATTTACAATGAGATTTAAATTACAAAAATACTAATATTTTACATGCTATATAAATTTTTCAAGAATTTCTACTTTATAAAGCGTTTTTTTATTCTGGTGTATATATAAAGATATTTTTTTATTAAAGAATATAAAGATATATCATTCAATAATATAAATTTTACCTTTTATTTCAACTAATATAAAAAATAAAATAAAATGATAAAATAATCGATCAATTCTTAAATTATATAAATTATATATATTTTGTGAGATCGATTTAATAAAATAATAATTGGATTAATAAAATTTTATAATTGTAAAAAATTCTTGAAAGCGTAAGGTAATGTTAATTAGTCTAATTATGAGGAATTGAGGATATAGTATTTTAGTATTTCTTAGGCTGAGATTATTCTTCATACAGGTGAACATAATAGTGTCTGTTAATTATATATAATTTTTTTCAATGAAATTCTTTTGGTTGAGCTTCTTTTAATGAAGTTACTATAAATTTAATTATAAGTGTTCAAACTAATATTTAGTCCGAAAAAGGTACAAATTGGTTCCGCTATGCGCTATCTAACAAAATTTCCCGAGTCATAAGATGCAGTCATGCAGATGCGGTTCAAATACTTGCACTCATAAAATTTATTCACATACCGGTAAGACTTTCCACGTCAGATATAAATTAAAATGCATAGAACAAAAAGACTTAAATTGCAATTATTTATAATAATGTACTATATAATATTTATTTAGAAAAATAAAATTTTCCTTTCGAATTGACTCACACAGTTACACCACATTTTTTTTATATGCAGACAGAAATTCATATTTTTAATCAATCTGGGGTTACGAATTGACTAGCTTACACCGTACGTTACACTACATTGTAATCAAATTATATTAGTAAGTATCCTTTTTTATTTATCAAATATTAGTAAGTATCTTGTACGAATACTTTTAAATAAAAATATAATCATGAGAATAATTTTTTTCTTAATAACTTCAAAATATATTATCATGTAATGTTAATAAAAGAAATTCAAAAACTAAGAACCTTCTTTAATATGATTAATTAAGGAAATATATCAATTTAACACAGTCAAAGAAATAAAAATTATACGATTATGGAAAAATAGTAAAGATATATAAAAAGGTTATATGCTGTATTAAAAATGTTCTATATTTAATTTAATTAAAATACTATGAAAATATATAATTTTTTTGTAGTATTATCTACATTATGACTATGTTCGACAATATATTTAAGTTAGTGATTAATTTTTTTATTGGTTGAAAAATTTGTTTAACTTATAAACAATTTTTTTTGTAAAATCTAACATTTTTTGAAATCCTTCTTAAATTAACTTTTTTTTAATATGCTAGTTTCTAATTTCTAATTTTTTTTATATTTTTTTCACTTTTATCCTTGGTATATTTATTTATTTTCTTTGTTATCATTTTTTAATAAATTATGATTTTATTATTTTTTCTATCATTTTATATTTTTTTAGCTATTTCAACAAACTAGTTTTTTAGCTTTTTGTAAGCTAACTTCCTTGCTTTTAGCTAATTTTTCAACTAGTTTTGATAAAATTAGTTAAAAGTTAAAAAATTAACGGGTAATTGAAAGCTAAAAATATATTTTATTAAATCATAAGTAGTTGATAAAAAATTGTTTATTAAAGTAACTGAAAATATAAAATTTCATAAATGGAAATATTTTTATACAACTTTTAATTTGTTTTTTTATAATAAAAAGCTGTAATATTTATAATTTTAATATTAAATTAATTTTAAACACTTGTAACTTTTTATTTATGGAATATAAAAAACCTACATAAAATTATTATATATCACTATCAATATCATATATAATAAAATGGTAAAAATGAAAAAAACTCTATCATACATAAAAAAGTTAAAAAATATTTTTTTTCCTTTAATAAAAAGATTAAAAAGAAAATCTAATAAATTTTCAAGCATAAAAAGAGAATAAATATAAAAATTTATAAGTAAGAAATTAGCATTTTTAAAAATATAACTTTAAATAATGTTTAAAAAAATATTATAGTTTAAAAAGTTATTTATCAAGTTATTTAACTAGTAAAAAAATTAAAAATTAACTGAAATATCTTGTTAAATACACTCTAAATAATATATAAATTAGCATGCAAGATAATATCCTTGATTATTATAATAATTATTTTAAAATATGATTTTTAGTATGTAGTATTATATATATAAATCAAACTCTTATATTCATAATATAGGAAAGAATAGGAAAGAATAGTCTTCAAAAGTATGAATGAATAAATAATCTCAAATCTTAATATATCAATAATCAATTGCTTAATTTTTTTAATTGATTTAATTATCAATAAAAAGGTCAACTTCAAATTAATTGATATAAAATTATTTCAACTTAACTAACAGCATAAATTTTGAGTCATAATTAAATATACTATCACATTCGTTGAATAGAGAACTTTGTACTCTATACTAATCCTACTCAATTGAGCAAGATTACTTCTTATTCTTACTAAAGATATATATAATTTGTACCAAATAGGCAAATATCACAACTCACGAATTGGGAGTCGGCAGTTGATAAATTAATAAGCTTTTACTCTCTTTTTTTTACTCCCTATTTTCCTTTTTTATAAGGCTTACTATGAATATTTCATTAAAAAATATCAATTATCAAGGAATTACTGGAATCTTTTGCATGACCAGGAGTAATAAAAAATCCATTAAAAATATATTAAAAATAACATTAAAAACATCATTAAAAATCATATTAAAAACATTAAAAATGACATTAATAACATTTAATTTCAATACTAAGAACTCTTTCAATTCTTGAACCAATTACACTTATGTTAATGGAAAGAAAGAAAAAAAACTCTATACTTATCCGATCGGAAAAACTGCAAAAGAGAAGAAGAAATGAATGGGAGTGACACGCACAAATTAATTTCAAGATACCAGCACTTACTAGCAATTTAGTAGCATTTGTTTGGTAGCCGTCATTCGTTGCATTGCACCGTCAACTCGCAAAAAAATTATTAGTAGTTTTCTACACTAAAAATATGCTGCGTCTCTTTCTCTCTCCCCTCTCTAACAATTACACCTCTTTTGCCCTCCATTAAATGCAATTGCACCCTCTCAATACGCTCTGCAATTACTCTTCGCTGCCACATTTTCCTCCATCTGTTCCCCACTTCCCTCTCCTCCTTCAATGCCCTTGTCCCTATCTCTTCTTCTTCTCCTCACTTTCTCTCTGTAACACCTCTTCTTGCCATAGCTTCGTCACCTTATTTTTCTTTTCTTTGTTACCTTATAAGTAAATATTTTTTTTTCATAACTGTCCCAAACCCTTCCTTCAAAAGGGTCATCTCTTTTCAACCCAAAACAGATCTACACCTTCATCTTCTACTCCCACTCTCACTGGTAAGTTCAAAAGAATCTTGTTAGTAAAACTTCTGTCGGAACCATGGTCACCGCGTGAATTTCTGTAACATTCATGTTTTTTCTGTTAAGGTTCTCTAAGGTCATTGTTTCTTCTTTTTTTAAAAGAAAAAAAGGAAACTAACTAATGAAGCTGTTTGGTACTTTTTTTTTTGTGAGTTCTAACATTTTCCAGGTGAGTCACTTGTAGTTAGGGCTGTGAGAAAAGGAACGTTGTTAGGTCTGCAAGAAAAAAAGAAAAAAATCCTGATATATAGGATATGCGATGTAGGATTTTCTCCGAGATCTTCGTGGGTGCTATATTTTCTTTAAAAAAGTTTTGATTTTGTTATGCGAAAAGACAAGATCAGATATGGGTTAACAATATTTCTTTGCTTTTTAATTCATATATTTTGATATATTGATATGATATATGCATAGCGTATATTTGTTTCGAAATTTTGATCAAGTTTTTTTATTTTTAATCTTTTTTTTCTCTTTGAGGTCACGTTTGTACAACAGAGTTTTTTTGTAGTAACACACACACTTACTCGCTTTGACATTGCTATCTGACAGAAAATCCAAGGGCTCAACCTCTTAAGCTTTTTCTCTATCCAAGAGCCTCTTAGGAGAGAGAAAGTGATATATATATACACAGAGAGAGATCGTCAATTCTACATATACTTGTTGATGGTGGTTTTTGAGGCATGTGAAATATGCAAGCCGGTATTATGATGATTCCGGCGAGAAACATGCCTTCGATGATAGCAAGGAGCAACAACAACGTTGGAGGGTTTTTAGGATCATCTTCATCACATTTCACTCTTGCCCAGGTCGGTGCTTTTAACTTTTCACCTTCTCTTTCAACTCTTTTGACTCTCACCTTTTTATTTTATTTTATAATTCTCCACCTCTTTAATTTTTTCACCCTTTTTTCATTAAAAATTTGAAACAAAATTGACCCATCACAAATTTTTCACTTTTTTAACGCTCACATTTGCATCACAACTTAAACCAACCAGGCCAAATATCCTTCTCGATATTACAAATTCGCGTTTTCCCCAAAACTGCGTTATTTTTCTTCATAAAAAAGTCAAAAGAAAAAAATGACACTTTCTTTAAAAAAAAACAAGAAAGAAAAGAAAATGTTGATGTGTTTGTTGTGTCTTTTTCTCTGAGAGAGAACCGTACTATACTACATGTGTTTGGATTGTGTTTTTGTTAGATTGAGAAACTATAACCCTCTCTCCGGAACCTTAAAAGATCCGTAGCAATAATAATAATGTTCCAGCCGAACCTGATGGACCCGTTGGAGATGGGTCAGAACACTTCCGAGAGTGAGGTTCCTCGAATCCGTGAGGATGAGTTCGACAGTGCCACCAGGTCCGGTAGTGAAAACCATGAAGGTGCCTCTGGTGAAGACCAAGACCCTCGTCCCAACAAAAAGAAACGTTACCACCGCCACACCCAACACCAGATCCAAGAAATGGAAGCGTAAGTTTTTCCAAACAAACCCCAACTCCATGGTTAGAAACAATTTTGTTTGACACAGATAAAAAAATATAGATGACAAAGTACTTTTTTGAGTATTTAACACAAATAATTTTGTTCGAGTTTAGATAAAAATTATATAGATGACAATATGTTTCTTTGAGTATTTAAACATGAGATATCTGATTAAACTGAGACAGTTTCTTATATTCTCTTTTTCTCCTTTTATTTCTTTAATATAAAATTGGATGCATTTGTTTTTGCAGTTTTTTCAAAGAGTGTCCGCACCCAGATGATAAGCAAAGGAAGGAACTGAGCAGGGAATTAGGGTTAGAGCCATTACAGGTTAAGTTTTGGTTTCAGAACAAGCGTACTCAGATGAAGGTGTGTGTATACCTTTGGTGCATATATATTAGGTTTTGCTTTTCTTTTTTTGTGAGTTGTTCTTCAAAGGGGGTGCTGTTTTGTTGTTGCAGACACAACACGAGCGGCACGAGAATACAAATCTTAGAACCGAAAACGAGAAGCTTCGTGCAGATAACATGAGGTATAGGGAGGCACTTAGCAATGCTTCGTGTCCCAATTGTGGTGGACCAACTGCTATAGGAGAAATGTCATTCGATGAACATCACTTGAGGCTTGAAAACGCAAGGCTAAGAGAAGAGGTATACATCAATTAATTAAGTAGCAAGATTTTATGTGTGTGTGACACACTATGTATGTTTTAATTGCTCCATAGCTACTACTCGTTGTTGGTCCAAAGTAAGGACCTTAATTAAAATAAATATTAAAAGAGCATGCATTGTCCTTTTTAATGAGTACACAGAATTCAACTCATTATATTATATTAGCAATAACCTAACAAGTTACGCAATGACCTAACAGTTGCAAACCCCAAACGCTAGGATTTTTTTTTGTATGAATCAAAATTAGTATCTAACTGAGTTAGATTTCCTTGACATTAGGTAGGACATGTGATTATTCTACGACATTTTTTGAATTTTTTTAATATTTATTTTCAGATTGATCGGATTTCAGCAATTGCTGCAAAGTATGTAGGGAAGCCTGTGGTGAATTATTCAAATATTTCTCCTTCTCTCCCTCCTCGTCCATTAGAACATGGTATTGGCAGTGCTGGTTTTGGAGGCCAACCAGGGATTGGTGTGGACATGTATGGAGCTGGGGATCTTCTTAGGTCAATCAGTGGACCCACTGAAGCTGATAAGCCAATAATAATAGAGCTAGCTGTTGCAGCTATGGAGGAGCTTATTGGAATGGCACAAATGGGTGAACCTCTTTGGTTAACTACACTTGATGGCACATCCACTATGCTCAATGAGGATGAGTACATTAGGTCTTTTCCTCGAGGGATTGGTCCAAAACCTAGTGGCTTCAAATGTGAAGCTTCAAGAGAAACTGCTGTTGTTATCATGAACCATGTCAACCTCGTTGAGATTCTCATGGATGTGGTATGTTTCTATTCTCTTACTCTAGTTTCAAAAAGGTTTTGTTGACACCATATAGGTGTCTACCCTGGAGAGAGAAAAGAAGGAAAATGTTCCAAGGTACACGTATGGGTCGAAAGAAGAGATTCAAAGAAAAAAGTTAAAGGAAGAGACTACAACTGATAAATATAATAAATGATGTGGTACGTAGAAAATGAAGAGATATAAGAATAGTGATAAATGTGACTAATATGATGTTGCAAGAAAAGAAAGATAGAAAGAAACCGAGTGTTAAATGCATTCTTACACTCTTAGGGTGTTAAAAAATTGCAGTTGCTCTATGTTATCTGTCTATGTTGTGGTTCTAAAATGTGTTATTTCTGTGGACATTGACATTTGATTTCTTTGTTCTTTTCAGAACCAATGGTCCACAGTGTTCTCTGGTATAGTCTCAAGAGCCATGACTCTAGAAGTGTTATCAACAGGGGTAGCCGGGAACTACAATGGTGCCTTACAAGTGGTACATATTTATAAGCACCTATTTTATTTGTTAAAGTAGTTTAACATACTATGGAGTATGTTAAAGAAGCAAATGAATACAAATGAACCAGTTGTTTTTTTTTTCTGCACATATAGATGACAGCAGAACTACAACTACCTACACCACTTGTGCCAACTCGTGAAAGTTATTTTGTAAGGTATTGTAAGCAACATGCAGATGGGACTTGGGCTGTTGTGGATGTTTCTTTGGATAATTTGCGTCCAAGTCCTTCAGCCAGATGTAGAAGAAGGCCTTCTGGTTGCCTAATTCAAGAAATGCCAAATGGCTATTCAAAGGTACGAGATACTGGTATAATAAAAATTTATTAGTTATACACTGACTGAATAAAATTATCATCCAATAATAAATTATTGTAAATTAGTTTAAAATAATTATGTTAAAAATTAATAAATTTATTATATATGATAAATTATAATTAGATAAACTATTTTATACATGTTTGTTTTTTTATCTGTACTTTTTAATCAATGGTAAGGTTGTTGAACTAGTGAGACCGGTTCATCGACCTTAATTTCCTTTAACCTTGTGCACTAGGCCGTACCTTTTTGTTTTATTTTTCCTGTTAATTAATGTGGCTTAATTATTCTATAATCTCTATGTATTAGGTCACATGGGTTGAGCATGTGGAAGTGGATGATAGAGGTGTTCACAATCTTTACAAGCAGCTTGTTAGCTCTGGACATGCATTTGGTGCAAAACGTTGGGTTGCAACCTTAGATCGACAATGTGAAAGACTCGCTAGTGCCATGGCAACAAACATTCCCACTGTAGATGTTGGCGGTATTTACAAATACTCATTTCTCGTTCTACACATTCTTTAGTCTCGAAAATAAAATAAATAAATAACTTTCTTTTTTACCACACTGTTTATAATTAATTATATTAAAGCTAGGGTAATGGTGTCACAAACATTCTTTTGATCTTAATTTTTTTTATCTTTCTTTATCATACATTTTATATCACATGGCAATGGCATAATTCAATCTCTCGCTCTCTTTTCAAGTGACACATAAGGTGTCCATACATGATGCATTTTAATTAAAATTAATTGAAACTCTTAAAATCAAATTATCGATGAGATTCAAATAAAATAAGATAATTAATTTTTTTAGGAAAACTCTTTACTCTTTGGTAATTTAAAATGTTTATATTATTATTTTGTACTTTTCTATAAATTTTAACTTATGATAATAAGTAAGTTTGTTTAAACTTGAAAATAATAATTTTAATTTAAGATTTTTTAATAAACAAATAAAATTTTCTTAGTATAAGGAAAAAAAACTGTAGCATTCCTTAAAGTCTTTGATGGAGAGAATTTTGTATCTTAAAATTAACTTTTTTATTCTTACTATGCTATAAATAGTGATAACAAACCAAGAAGGGAGAAAGAGCATGATGAAGCTGGCTGAAAGAATGGTGATAAGCTTTTGTGCTGGAGTGAGTGCTTCCACTGCTCACACATGGACAACACTCTCAGGGACAGGTGCTGATGATGTAAGGGTTATGACCCGAAAGAGTGTGGATGACCCTGGAAGACCCCCTGGCATTGTTCTCAGTGCTGCCACTTCTTTTTGGCTTCCTGTTCCTCCTAAACGAGTCTTTGACTTCCTCCGTGACGAAAACTCTAGGAATGAGGTATGTGCAAAAATTCCAAAAAGCTATGTTTAATAACGTTTTAGTGTGCATTATTGTGTGTTCATAGACCCATTATTAATTAATAGACAACCTCATTTGGTAATCTTGCTTACTTGGTGGATTTATTATTATGATTTGACTTGCCTATAGTTTTTACATCAATTATCATCAAATGCTTTGGATTGCATGCATATCTTTTTCAAATTGCCTAAGACCGCATGATAGATACCCCTCCTTTTCAATAAAGGCCCGGGATATGTTAGATGAATAAGTGTTAGGTAGAATAACGATAGATATCTACTTTTACACAAACAAAGCAATTTACATTTAGTTGGTGTTTACTATCTAATTGGTCCCATTTCATTTTCTGCACACCTAGATGTTCTGATTCTATTGATGTAACGTGATTAACTTATGTCAAAAAAATGTATGTGTACCATGCATATTTGTGTTTGATAAGAAATTCTTCATTTCTTCCTTTTTCTTAGGCACGTCTTTTCACAAATCATCAACTTAAGTTCAACGGTGAACATATTAAGTCAATGCGATCTTAACAAAACTTTTTATTTATTAAAAAAATAGAATTAATTTAGTAAATTAAGAGTTGCTCTTTGACTGCAAGCAAGTGTTGCTACAAAATGAATGGATGTTTTATTAATTTTTTAAGGAATTTAATCAGAATTTACTGGTAGTGTAAAAGTATTTTATTATTTAAAATTCTTGATTTTTTTAATAATTACTTTAAAAATTTAATTAATAAATTAAATTCATTCTCAAGTTATAAAGTGCAGGCATGCATTTGTGGGTTATATCTGTTAGAATATTTGTATATTGTATGTTTGTCATTTTAACATTTTCAACCTCTTAATAACAGTGGGATATTCTTTCCAATGGTGGAGTTGTCCAAGAAATGGCACACATTGCAAACGGAAGAGACACTGGAAACTGTGTATCTCTACTACGAGTAAATGTATGTTATAATTTTTTTTTAATGTATTTTCACTATTTGTCAATTTGAAACATTCCCATTAAATTAAATTTAGTGAAGTGTGACCAATCAACTAAGTCATAATTAACCATGTAGAGTGCAAATTCAAGCCAGAGCAACATGTTGATATTACAAGAGAGTTGCACCGATTCAACAGGCTCTTTTGTAATTTATGCTCCGGTGGACATTGTTGCAATGAATGTGGTTCTAAACGGTGGAGACCCAGATTATGTGGCCCTTCTTCCTTCAGGCTTTGCTATTCTCCCAGATGGAACCACATCGCATGGAAGTGGTGGTGGCGGCACTGGCGAAACTAGCCCTAGTAGTGGATCTCTCTTAACTGTTGCGTTTCAAATATTGGTCGATTCTGTTCCAACTGCTAAGCTTTCTCTTGGATCTGTGGCCACTGTCAACAATCTCATTGCATGCACTGTTGAGAGAATCAAGGCTTCTTTGTCTGGTGAACCTGCTTGAGCTTCAAGGCTTTTGGATTCTGCGGTACGTTCATGATGGCCCTGTGCATAGCTTTTTCCTTAATTTTTGGTAGTTCTGGTAACATGTTTATGCTTCCTAATGCATGTTGGGTTTTAAGAATTTGTGTCAAATCATGCATGAAATACCTTGAAATCTTTATATTACGGTGATGCATGAAATACCTTGAAATCTTTACATTACGGTGAGCAACTGCGGTTGGGATACGCAAGAAAACCTTTGTAGTGCGGTTGTCATATGATTGTGAAGTGTATCTTGATGTTATGACCGCAATTGCAATTATGGATTGCTGTTTAAAACCATAAAATCATGTATGCCTGCTTGTAGGAGGTTTGTCTAAAGTAAATAATAATTACTATTACTTTTTTTAGTTAATTCAGAAAACTATAAAATATGTATTGTTTACGAAAAAAATAAAGATCGGTGGAGGCATGAACTCTAGATGACACTTGGTAAGAGAAAGAGAGAATTAAGAAAGAAAAATGTAGATGTCATAGATAATAAGATATGTACGAAAAAAAAATAAAGAGAGAGGTGTTAACAAGGTATTTAAAGTGAAGAAGTGATCGCTAATCATGCATTAATAACCTTCATCATTTTTCTTTCTTCCTTCCTATATATTGCATTGCATCACTTTTTTTTTTTAACACCAAGTATTAACTAATATTTTGGACATCCAAATATTATTTTTTGTAAGCAAAGTAAACAGATTAAACTCACCCTTGCATAATTGAAGACTACTAGGAGCAATGAAGAATGTTGGTTTTCCCTTGTATATGAAATTCTTCAACCTATACTTGTTTCTACTAATCTGATTACTTGACAACTCTGTTGCAGTTTACAAGAAGGATCAAAGGGAGACATTTTATGGTGGAAAATCAAAAGGTGGTGAGGAACCTCGGCTTATATTACAAAGATAGGGAGAAGTCAAGAGCGCACCTTGCATGATTCCTTCTCAGTACTCCAAAAGAGTTTTGAGAGGATTAAGGTTCGGGAATTGACTTCCCTAGATATAGTAAACGTTAAGAGCACATTTTAAGATCTTGCTACCCTTTACCATTTCCAAGACTACATATATAGCCAGCTAGGATTAACCTTTTGAGTAACTAGGGTTTAACATTAATGTAAAACTCTTGTCTTTTTCAATTTCTGATTTTGTGTGATTTAGAAGTAGTAGCACTGGCACTAGTTGGTGGGAAGTTTGCATTTAGTACACAGACTAATTTCTCACCAAACCTCCTTTTTTAAAAGGTTTTGCAATGGATTTTTCCTTTCCGCTAGTAAGATGACACTCACTAATTAACATAACCAACTCCTAACTTGTTATTTTGTACTCGCTACCTAAATGTTTGATGATGAAGGTGCAGCAGTTGGGTTATGTGCGGAATATATGATTTATTGTATTAATTAACAAAGGTAGAAAGTAAATTAAGTCTCTTAAATTAGTACTACCTCCTCCACTTCTATATAAAAAAAATATTTAATTCAGTAAGATAAATATAGTTAAATTAGCAACAAGTAATTGTATATTAATAAAATAATAGAAGAGATAATTTTTTCAACTAATTAATGAGATAATTCACTTGAGAAATTAATAGATTTTTCATTAATACATAAAAATTTACAATAAATATTAAAATGAAATTAACAATTCTTTTCTTTCAGATCGAAACTATTGATGTGTTAATTAAAATTAACAATTACATCCTCATCAACAATTGCTTGAACTTTTTTTTTTTTATAGTAGCAATTGCTTGAACTTGGGATGGGTAATACTCAACCCAATATATGTCCATGACTAGAAAAGCTAAACGAGAGAGACAATCAGCTGTTCCATTTACCCCTTTTTGGAAATTAAGACTATGTAAATGATATAACCTGGCCCAATGCTTACAATCTTTAAGCACACCTGCAAAATAAACCTAAACATATTCAAGCACATGGTTGCGTACTCGCCTAGCATGAGAATTTGCTAACTATGATTTTAGGTCTAAATTTTAATACTTTTTAATCCTTATTGGACCCGGGATGGTGGCATGATGGTTTAGGAGCCGAAGTCACTATTTAGATGACAACACAGCTAGGTTTTAGAGTGATCATTTGCTTTGTTTTAGAACTACATTCTCTATATGAGTGACTAGTGAGTTAATTAATGCGAGTGAAAGGTCTACGAACTGGGAAGAGCGTGAGGAATATGGAGGGAGTTTATATTTATAATTTATAAAGAATTTTCCTTTTTTTTTTTCTCTTTATGCATTCATTTAATGTTTTATACTTCCCCGTGTCCATGACTAGTTAAATTCCAAAGCTAAGGTTCTGCTCCCATAAACTGAAAATCCATAATTCCAATAACTAATACCATTTAGTTGACTGGTACCTTTTTGAACAATCTCATTTAATCTCGTTTTTCTTTGATAAGAATCAATATATTCTTTATAATGTTCCTCTTCAGAATGAAATTTAATAGAATCCAGAGAAACCATGTTTTCATCCATAGGATTTCAAGTACCCGAATCAATAAGAAGTTTTATTCTATCCTATTTTCAAATGATATCCACAATATTCACAAATATTCATTTTTATTTTTAATTTTTTTATAATTTAATTCATAACAATTTTCGCATATGATAAAGTATTTCTCTTAGCTTTTAGCTTTTTTTATTATCTAAAAAACTTATTTGATTGTTCGGTAAATAATTTTTTAGGTAATTTTTAGCATTTTTTAAAATGATATTTGAAGGTTATGTTTAACAAAACATTTTAGTTAACTTCTAGCCTTTTTTATTAACTGAAAAACTCATTTTTCTGTTCGATAAACAAATTTTTTTAGTAGTTTCTCAGTTATTTCTAGCATTTTTTATAACGTTATTTCAAGTAACATTTTTTAAAACGTTAAGTTATAGGTTCTAATTTTATATTTTCTTCCCTTTTTATCCTTAATATATTTATCAAATTTCTTACTTGACATTTTAAATAAATCATGATTTTATTATTTTTCAATTACTTCAATTAATTTTACCGAACACTTATAATTGAACAAGTTAATTTTTTAGCTGGTTTGGCCAAACATAGTCAAAGTAGCATTTTTTAAAACACTAACTTTTAACTTTTTATATTTTCTTTCATTTTTATTCTTATATATTTATCAAATTTCTTGCATACCCTTTTTAAATAAATATTAATTTTCTTTTAAAAAAATATCATGATTTTATTATATTTAAGTCATTTTATACTTTTTAATTATTTCAACAATTAGTTTTATCGAATACTTATAATTTAATAAACTAGTTTTCAGCTACCAACTTTTAGCTAGTTTTTTTAGCTAATTTTGCCTAATATAATCATAATATATGCTTTGAAGCCCAATTTCTTATTTTAATTGAAATCAATTGTTATTAAGTGAATTTCATTATTAATATTGCATGTTTAAAATTGATCAATTTCAGCTTGTTTTGAATCAATTAACGATCAGCCACCAGCTTCGTGATTAATCGGTGGATCTATCAAATAAATGGGTTAAAAAATAATATCACATGAACAACCTTGTTTACTGAACCTCTAATAGATTAATTAATTATTAGTCTTAATTACATTTTTATTCCAATTTTTTAATTTTTGGCGAATTTATTCTCAATAAATTAATTTGTCTCATTTTATCATCAATTTTTAAAAAACTTTGAATTTTGTCATTTGTCATTTTACTCCTAACATGATTATAATTTTTATCCTCTATTATTTTTTTGATAAATTTTACATTCAACTTATTATTCTTGACAAATTTTATCCCTCTTTTTATCAATGAAAAATGGCTGGGATAAAATTCTCAAATTTCTTAAAAATTGGGAGTAACATATGTTAAATTAAAAATTGAAGGTAAAATCACCAAAAAAATTAAAAAGTTTAGAATAAAAAATGTAATTAAGCCTAATTATTAATCATACTCGGTTAATTAAGACAAAGAGATTAATAGTTCACGACCATTGACCAACATCTACTAATTAAACTAAAAGGAATGATTAACAATTAAAGTTTAATTTAGAATTCTCGGTCCGGATGGTAAATTGTCATAAGACAACTTCATAAAAGATTGGATTCGAATTCGTTATTACATCCAAAATAATCACGAAGTGTGATTCATGGTTCAATTCGAATTAAAGTTACATTTGTAATCACAAAATCCAGGTCCACCGGGGACCTCAACGGCAACAATGACGTGAAGCCAACCAACTGGGTTGATTGATTAAGAGAGAAGGAAAGAGAAAAAAAGATTGCGGATTTGATATCTTTTACTAAAAATATTAATATTTATCAATAAAGAAAAGTTAAACATACAACTACCAAAAACAATGAATGACAACTTTTCAAATATAATGAAAAAAAGACGCAGTAACAAAATCTGAACACGAAATTCTCATTTTCTTTTCTCTGCATTATCGTTCTCATATCCTTTGAAGATCTAAGATTTTGGTTGACATATAGGTCATGGATTCTTTAATTAAAGAACCATTTTCCGTTGGGAAGATTCTTCAGTAATTTCATGGTGCTCTCTTTTATGTTGTACTCTTTACTGAAGTCCAAAGACCATCAAGATTAATTTGAAACCTTTCAAACATTTCATCTATGGTCTTATCATCTTCCATCTTGAAAAGCTCATATTGTATGATTAACATATTGATCTAAGTACAAGCATTTAACATACTGATATCAGTACATGCATTTCCTAGCTACTATTATTTTATTTAAATTTTGCATTGTTGCTTTTTTATTTTATTTTAGTCTTATACTTTGTAGTGATGGGAAATGTTAAATAAAAAGTATGAATTTTGTTTTGAAAAATTAAGAAAAAAGAGAAAAGTTGATCATTTATATTATATTAAGTTTCTGTATAAGTTCCGCCTTAAGCCTCAAAACTTATAAACACGACCCTGACGCTCATGCGTTTAAGTCAAGATGTCTTACATTTCTTTGGTTGATTGGCAACCAAATACCTTGTTATATCATGATCTTATTGAAGAGAGTAAGTGATAAGATATCTATCTATTTTGCGTTCAACATGCATTCTATTGACTTCTTCTGGAGACCATTCTTCATAGGAGGAAAGGAATTCCAAGAGGAAACCTTGGAATATCACGGTCTCCACTGGGAAAAACTTTTCATTCCTATCTTTCTAATAATGACAATTGTTAAATGCAGACAACAATAAACTTTAAAAACCATAAAACATAAAGAGTAGAGAACAAGATGAGAGAGCATAACAATTTTCGTATTTGTTGCATAACGTTGTTTTGCATGCTTCCATTCATATTTATGTGCGAATACATTAGAAATGATAACACATCATGACACTCATTCATGCTGTCATCAAAAGATATGCAATCACTAACTTAAGAATACAGTTTTGCCCAAAATAAAAGTAAACATAAACTCACCAATAAGAACATTACTTGAACAATTAAACATCGTTGTAACAGTAAATAAGAAAAGTTTTACAACCATAAATTTAACAAAAATCCCCATCACCAAAGAAGCAGTGAAGATGTTAATAAGGAATTTTATTATGGATATAAAACCAAAGTGCTCTTATAGATGTATATAATTTGATCCTTTCATGTGCCAGTTATTAGAACTTTACATCTTAGCGACAACTGGGTCATCCAGGTAAATTATTACATGCATACGCAGAACATACCTAATTAATTGGTGTTTTGCTAAGAGACAAAGCATAACTAACTAAAGATTATTCAATTTTGCAGATTTTTCTACGGAACCAAGTAAGACATGTTGCTGCCTTTCATTTCTACGGACAATTCATTTTAACTAAAGATTGTTCAATTGCTTGTCACGACTATAGTTATAAACAACTTAAGCTATCCTAACTTTAAAAGTAAGCATAGTCAGAAGCAGTTGTTAAACTGATTTGTGTAAAAAAAGAATGGTTAGCCATAAGAAAAGGATAGTAGGAATTCATATCTTCTCAAATACACAACTGAACTCAACACACCTTATGTCACACAAGCAATTCATATCACAAATATGCAGGGAATTCACTTTATTTATGTGTATTCTTTTACTGATTTTTTTGCTCTGTCTCATTTTTTTTATATCTGAATCTGTTGCCACCAACACCAGCTAATCCAAGTAGCTAGCTAGCATTTTATTTCTTCTCATAGCAAATATGCAACCTGATGGAATTTGATGTTCTCGTGATACAAAATCTGTCAAAGGGGACTAAGTTAAATAAATAAATAAAATACAAAAATTTGGTTATAGGAGGGGACCTTGGCATGCTTCATTCCGTTACACTATAACTATGCTCCTCTTTCCATTTTCTCATGTTTGATTCAATCTCTTACAATTTCAAGCTCGCTTTGTCCTCGCCAACGCAGATCTTTTGCCTAGAGCTGAAGATGATTTGGATGAACATGTCAGCAACCCTCGCAGCAAAGCCAGAACACCCAAACCCAGGAAAGAGGCATAAATTGTCAATAGCTTCTCAGATGCCCTCTTGGAATTCATCATTTCTGATAATATAGCAACCTGCAACCCACATACAACCAAAGTCTCTTTGTTACGCCATCTATGGCTGGGATGGAGTTTTATTTTTTTTTATTGGCAAAAATTGGGATGGAGAATATTATTACACCTCCAACTTCAGTGAAACAAATGCCATTGTAAAAAGCCAAAGGACAAAGGTTAGATACAGTTCCTTAGGTTTGTACTGTTTTCCAATCAAAATAGGACTTTCACCTAGGTCATTCACATAATAAAAGTTTGAATTAAAAGATTATGTGGATTATTGAGAAGAAGCTCCAATTTTGATTAGAGAACAAACCAGAGAGATTACAGTTCTGTAATGTAATTAATACCTAAGCAAGCACTTGATTGTTGGCAAAAAACGCAAATAATACTTTTTAATAAAAAATTATGAATTTGGAACTGTTTGGAAACTAATTATCAATCTAGGGCAGGGAGACATGCCCAAATTAGGCGTGACCTATTCCGTCGCTAACACATTTTGCAATACTATTATTTTTTTAACGTTTGCGCCACAATATTTAGTCGCAAAAAGTGTTAGCGATTGAAATAGAGACCAATTTTTAAAAAATTGAAAATTTTAATTTTTTAAAAGTGTAAATAATTTTTTATTATAGAAAATATTTTAAATAAAATTTTATATTAAAAATTAGTTATATAAAAAATCCAAAAAATATTAAACAAAACCATATAAAAATTTAGAAATTATATTAAATAAAATAATATTAAATTAAAAAATATACTAAATAAAGGTCTAAAAATATTTTAAAATTATATAAAAATAACAATTAATAATATTAAATAACAATTTATAAAAGCAACTTTCATTTTCAGATAATTATTATATTAATTCTTTTGCTTTAATAAATTGATTAAGTTAATTGTTAAAGAAAAAATGTTGACTGTTATATAATGTGACGTGTCAGTATATCACTGTAGCCAATAAATATTATTGATAACGGGATATTTAAATTAAATAAAATTTATTTATTTTGTAATTATAAAAAAAAGAATAGCATTAAATATGTATATAAACTTCGAACGATCATAACTTTTGATAGAAATGTCCGATTGAAGCGTACGATATGTCAAAAAGCTCGAAATTAAAAAAAAATAAAAAATAGCACTAAATTTACTAATTAAATAATTAAAAAAGTAGACAAAAAGAAATTTTTTAGATGATTGAATCCTAAATCCTAATTTTGAGACACTTAGAGGCGTCTTTTGGAAAAAATAGTTGACCAAGTCCCTTTCGAGAATATGTCTAGGCCTTCCTCTCTCAATTTCAAGCGTTTTGACACAAATTACGCCTCAATCGAACATTTTTATCAAAAATTATGACCGTTCGAAGTTTATATACACATCAATTCATACCTGCATGACACGTGTTTCAACAGAAGGGAACACGACAAGGGGGTGTTACACCTAATCCAGTCACGCCCATTTTGGGCGTGTCTCCCTGTCTCAGATTGGTAATTAGTTTCCAAACAACCCCAAATTCGTAATTTTTTATTAAAAAAGTATTATTTTAATTTTTTTCCCCTTGTTAGAAAAATGTATGAACCATAGTTTCTGCTTAAATTTTAAATCTAAGCTACAAAATATCATAACCCCAATTTTTGATTTCATTGTATTTAGACAGCAAACATTATACTCAATTCAACATGATCTAAAAGCTGCAAAAACCACCATTTTTTCTCCTGGTACAAGTCATAATAACCAAGAATATCTTGAAAAGAAAAAGCATGGCACAAGACAACAGACCAAATGATGAGTATGAACGTAACAACAACTAACAGATCCCTGTAAACAAATATTTTGCTTCTAAATGAACGGTTGCTAGTAGTTCTAAAAAAGTTAGACTTTTTCTAAATCCAAACATCAGAAAAAGAGAATAACATCCATTTTCTCTCTTCCCCCAGAAGCCTAATCATTTATAATACCACAGGATCCACACAAACACGCGATAAGTTTTTAAGAAACGGCCTGCGACCTTGATTTGTGCCGCAACATCAAGGTTTTTTAACTATCCACAACTGCAATTGTAACTGCACAGCCGCATTTGTTTGCAATTTGCAGTGATAACCACAACAATGCTGCGACCAATATTTAAAACCAAAATGAAAATGGGGTCATTTAAAAAGGGAGAATTTTTTTTTTATTTTCTAATAGAAACACAAGTATTCTCCGCAATCTCTCGCTCGTAGCAGGACAGAGCATGACTATTATGGACGACAAAGCTTTAAAATGAGAGAAAAAATACTTTTAGCAAGCAAAATCTTAATTGAAAGGTGATAGAAAGATAGATAAACACAAGTATTCTATGCAATCTCACTCGTAGGACTATTACGGAGGACAAAACTTTTAAAACGAAAAAAAAAACTTTGAAGAATAAAAATAAGAAGTGAAAGGTGATAGATAGATTACCATGGAGGTAGTGACAGAGACACCATAGATCAAGCAAGTGGTGTTGAACCAAGGCTTGGAAGTGAGAATGGCGTAGAGGCTGAGGAGTGCAGGGGGCCATTGGAAGAGAAGCTCGAGCCAAACAAGGCCTACGAAAAAGTGCGGCTTTTCGGCGACAAGGTAATCGCCGTAGCCTTTGGTGTAGTGTTCCTTGAGTTGGACGAGGATGTCGGGGAAGTAAGAGAGAGGAAGACACGTTTGAGCGTCGATGAGAGGAGCCACCACCGCTATTAGGAGGAAGAACAGAAACAGAACGGCGTCTACTAGCTTCAACACGCAACCACCCATTTGTTTATTCCTTCGTTCGAATGGGAGATGATGGGTTTGCTGGAAAAGAGGGATCTTGTTGCTGCTGGAATGAATTGGAATTCCAATCGTTGTATTGTATTGTATTGTATTGTATTTGTATGATCCTCCTTTTACATTACTTATTAATTAATAAATAAGGATTGCATTTTCCATGATTTCCTTGCCATTTTTTAGAAATGTTTTATTTTCCTTAAAATAGGGTGATGAGTTTTTTTTAAGGAGTTCTTGGAAGTTTGAACGGGCACATTTTTTTTTCTTAACTACACTTTTGGTTCTTTAATTTTTTAATCAAAATATTAATAGATTTTTTTAACTACACTTTTATTATTTAATTTCTTTTATCAAGCTTGATTGGTACAAAATATTATCGATTGTGGATATGATTAATTTTTTATTCAAAAATCTTATTTATTATATTTAATGAAATTTTTTTATCCGAATCAAGATTTTTCTCATCTAAAACACTTAAACTCAAGATTGTGCTTACCATTCAAACCAACTAAAGTTGGTCCAATTGAATGATTTTAGTCCCTTTGTTTGATAGACTAACATAATTTTCCTTAATATATATATAAATTATACCATTATGGTAGTTAGGAGATCTAATTAGTGCAATTCGGACCTGAGAGAGAAAAATCAATCTCACATTTGCAATTGTAAAATTACAGTGAAATATTCTGAATTTGGAAACAACTTAAATGAATAATAATATAAAAAAAAAAGCTTTAGGATGGCATGATTTATAGGATTAATTACAACAAAATTAAATTATATATATGATTCCACTTAATGAATTTTAACCTCCCTGCTTATCCAAATATAGTCTTAATTGTATCTTCTCTTTTCGTTTTGCTATCTCTTTTAAATCATTCAGTTGAGAAATATTCCTCACATACAGATCATAGCGTCCAAGTAGGTTTTCATACTATCATAATTTTTATCTCTATACTTGGTCTATGATCAAGTATCACAAATCAAATCTGAAAATCACTTCCTTCGATATCCCGCTTCCATTAAAAATATAAATAATTTGAACACAATAACTAGATGCAGTCTTGCATAGAAGAATTTGTGTCTAACAAAAAGCTTAAAAATCATTTTGAGACATTATGGAGGATTGATTATTTTTTAGGCAAAGTGATGTGATGTATTATTAAGAAAAATGCCAAATTTCCTGTCAACAAAAAAAAGAAAATGCCAAATTTGGCAAAGGAGGAACAAATACATAAATATGGAGGATTGAGGTTTGACAACCATATAAATTGAAGATTTATATTGATTCTACAAAATAACTTTTTTCATTCACATTCATTGAATATACAGTTTTCATTCTTCAAAATTTTATTGAATTTCATCTCCTTTATTTGAACATGCTTTTCCAAATCTCATGTATGGCCATTGATATTTTTCATATAATAATTGGAAGACTTAAATATGTTTCTAATTCTTATTATATAGATTTATATACTCATTTTATAGTTTTATTCCCTATAAAAATTTCTTATAATTTTAGTTCCTATAACATTTTATTTTACAATTTTAGTCTCTGGTACTATTTAGCATTGGCATTAGTCATTAGATAGATATCAGATCACGTTTCCTGTTTTCAAAGAGAGAATATAGAATTTTGGACATACTTGAACAAGCTCATTTTCATGGCGACCCAAAAAAAGATTAAATAAATAAAAGAACATAAATTTAGCACATCTGGTTTTTTCCAGCACTCCAAAGATCTATACCATAACTCTGCCAGAGTTTTCATCCTCCCCTAGATAACTAGAAGTGCCTGTCTCTGACAGATTGAAGAACTACTACAATTTTAGTATATTTTTGCTGAAAAACATAACTCCAGTTACATAGCCAGCTTTCTATCCAATCCGTGTGATCTTCCTCCTATTGTCTACATGAAGCTAAAGAATGCAAATATGCCAATCAGCACCTTGAATTCTCAATGTCTAACTACATCATTCCCTCGTAAATCATTTGAGACAAAAATGATCACCTGCAAATCTGGAGTTCCAGTAATAGGATTTCATTCCTTTTCGCTTTGGCCCACAGCAGTTCATTACTGCAGAGTTGAAGAACCATTAGCCCAATGCCACACAAATTGGCTCAGGATATCGTAAAATTTGTGTTGGTCTCTGTTTTCTGTAATTCGTCGTTCATAATATTTAAAATGTCATTTGGGGGACATTTGTCTGCAGGGTTCTGTGCGGATGTTTGGCAGAAGCATTCAGGCCAAGAATTAGTATAGAAAGACTCTGGAGAAACACGCTTATGAGGTTCTCCAAAGTTTGTTTTGAGCATGACTTTCCTAACAGCTTCCTCAAAACCAACCGTCCGCCCATTCTCCCTATCAATGAAGATAGGGGCAAGAGATTTTCTATCAGGTCTGATAGTAGTCCGGAAGCCATAGTAAAGGCGATGTCCAAGGAGATTGTTGGCAAAGTTGCTTGGGCCATCATAAGTTGGCATGAAAATGTCAGAAAGAAGACAGACCATGTAATCCACAGCAGAACCTGCCAATTCCCTAGTGTTTTCAGCAAGCTCTTCAGAGTTTTCGACATACGAATGATTCTCAAGTTGAGGGAACAAACTTCGAAATGGCTTCATAAATCGATCCCCGCCAAATAATTCGCCAGCTGCAAGATATATCCTGGTAGAATTGTCAAAACCCAATGCACGCAAAATAAGACCAACCTGCAATGAGAAACATATAAATGTACATCTAATTCAAACATTGGAATAATATCATAGTCATAATCTTTAACAAAATTGAAATTTGTCATCACCAGCGTGCATATAAAGGTTAGTGCATTTACCAGACCCTGAGAAACAAATTAAAGAACAATGAAAGCAAAACTAATTTTTACCTCCTCAGGAGTCAACGGGCATTTCCCAATAGCCCTTCTTTCATTATAGACAAGTCTTTTAGGTGCAAAATTTTCTTTTCGATACTTCTTCAAAATCTTTTGCTCCTCAGGTGTAAATATATCGAAGCATCTACAATCACGTTCATATTCAAGATGAGTAATTTAGAAAAAGTAGCATCCCATTATGTTTTGGGGGGGAGGGGGGAACTGAGTTCATTTATCTACCAATAAAACAGACTCTTGAATCAGCACTTGAAGGACATATTAACTAGTAGTAGAATAAATATGGATTACTGTTTTGTCTCTTACATTACATCACATCATAGCAAATCCATCACATCACGATCACATCCTTATTTACAAGAATATTATTTAGAATCTCAATTTTCTCTCTCCTTCCTACCTAAATCCCTGTAATTTCTACACATGCTAATATAAACACTACTCAAGATATAACAAGAGGATATAAATAGAAGAGAGAGAAAGCGGAGTATTAATGACAATGATAGTTTTGGAAGAAAAAAAAATACAAATTCAAGACATTTATTATTATCAATTAAATTAACCATTTTCCTTAATATTAATAAATTAAGTAATTGAGTCTTATAAATAGGACTGAATGGGGTATCATATATACACAGGTACCTGGTTTCTGACAATAATAACAAGGAAAATCCCACACATTTGGTCTATGGTTGTTTATTAAGCTTTGGCATAGACATCCATTGCTTTAAATCAAATAAAAACTTGCAATTAACTATTGATATAATAGGACGTAAAACAACAATTATACAATATTTATATCACATTTAAAGTCAATAGACATATAAACAAAATTGTTCAGTCCAACCCAGATAACTTACCCAGCAAATGACAACATGTCCATCTCAAACCAAAGATGTATGGACATGAAGGGACCTTGTGCACGTAGCTTTTCAACTATTGATTGACTTAGCTTCATGATATGTGGCTTGAATCTTAAAGCATGATAGTTGACTGATTGACTCTACACCTCAACCTTTGGTACTCAGGATTGTCAATTTCTTCAGCTAAGCGATGTGAAAAGGGAGTAAGATAGATGGCACCATGTTCCTTCATTTTCTTCAGAGCATCAGTAGTATACCAACTGTTGCGAATTCGGCAAGTATACCGTTCGTTTCAAGTAATAAAGTGATAAGTGAGTTATCGTTCCCACGAGGATTGTTATGCCAATTAAATTGTAATTCGTATCGATAAGTTGGATGACAAATATTTAAGTAAAGTTTGGTTTTGTGTGTAGTTTGGTTTTGTGTGTGTATGATGATTGGAATTAAACTAAGCTATGAACATTAAAAGCGTATGAACAAGTAAATTAATGTTATAACGATATGCGACGATAGTAGCTAGGGCAACCCACACTCAATGTTTCCTCCCAATGAAATTGTATTGTTTACTACATTCAAATATCTAGATTACCCAGCCATGTGTTTCAATAACATGTTAGCTATTTCCTAATTCCTTAGAGAAATAATCCTTTAACCCCTTTGCAAGCCTTAATCCCTTAGTGACCTTCCTAGGGTTAAGCATTAAGCAACACATTCAGAGGGCTGCAAACATACATTCCTATCCCTAGGTAATGAAAGTAAGTTACTTCACTTAGTTCCAAGACTAGTGTCCCAACATTCCTATTGTGAACCCTACCTCTTAATCCTTCATTAGAGTGATCAAATCCAAGGAAGAAATAAACAATCCAAGCAAAGTGCAGTAAAATAACTTTTGATAAATGAATAATAGCATTCAATACATTCCATTGAAAGTTACATTAAGTGTTTGTCCCTAACTACAATATAGAACTAGCCAAACCTCATAATGGTTGGCTGTGTTACAGCAAAAAGAGGCATGCCCAGCTGAAGCACAAGGAGAAGAAGATGGAGAAGAACCTCCACTTTGAACCTTCAACTCCCAAACCTTAGCAAAGCTTCCCAAGCTTCTAAAACCCTAAACTTTGTGATTTCTAAAGTGTAGGAACGTGCATTCATTGCTGAGCTCCAAGTATTTATAAGAGGGAAGGTAAAAACCCACTTCTACCCCTTATCAGCTTTAAAACTCTGCAATTTTCGAGCTCTGGCGCCTGGGTCGTGGATTTCACACCTGGAGCATGAAATTCCAGTGACTAACTACCTTGGTCTTCATTTCCCACGCTTGAGGCGCCATTCTGGCGCCTGGGGCGCCAAATTCCAGTGGCAAACCTCCTATTTTGTGCTTCTAGCGCCAGGGGCGTGGAATTGGCGCCTGGGGCGCCATTCACTCTGCTTCAAATGATCTCCCTTGGTTGATTCCTGCTTCACAAGATGCTTTCATTACTTGAATTCAAAGCATGGGAGGAAATCCCTGCAATTTAGCATAAACATAGGCACTTATCCATGGTTTAGGATCAATTCTTAGCTTCTATTAGCTTGGAAAACATTATATGCTAGGCGCATATCAAATAATTCCCAGATTTAGATATTGTTGTCCTCAGCAATAAACAAAAGTTTCAAATAAGAAGCAAAGATCAAGTTCTCCAATGACAACATTGAACAAAATAATCCTTAAGCTTAAAATGCTACAAATGACTGAATCGCATCAAAACTTCACACAAGGTTTTTCAAATCTATCAAGCATAAAAGTCTAACTTGAATATCCCTCACAAATGTATATAATCACTCATCACTCAAGTGTCTAGGTAATCTCTCAATCTACCACAGCCATAGCACTACCATAAGCTTGATCTTATTCTCAAGTTTCTAAAAATAAGAAACACAACACATGCATAATTGATCAAAAGGTCTTAACAAGGTTGTAACGTGGCTTGGCTTAAGGGTAGGAGTGTTTGGGAAGTGACTAATTGGGTATTGAGATTGAACCTTGCTAATAGTTTTGAAATACATATAACTTTATATTTAAATTTTTCTTTTTCAATCCATTACTCCTCTCAACATTTTCTTTCTTTTCTTCCTTTTCTTTCACATTGCTTTTTCTTTCCATTCATTGATTGGCTTCTATTGAATGCCATTCTTTGTTTTTCATCCATTTTTTCTCTTCTTGGAATTCACCTTGATATTTGTATCTTTTTCTTTCAAAACCACAGATTAATTAGCAGTTCAATCTCAACTAAGGTCAGGTAATGAATGTGGTTTAATTTATTTATCAGGTGATTGAACAAAAGAAGGTTTCAGGCTCAAATGGGTTAGCAAAGGAAATAATTTCAAGGAAGTCTATTTG
>CM023946.1:38326343-38356966 GCA_013407115.1 Glycine latifolia
GCATGTTCCCTAGGATTGACTACAGTATCACTAGGGAATTGCCCTTGTGGTCGTTCTGCTAGTTGCTTAGAAAGTTGGCCAATTTGAATCTCCAAATTCCGAATGGATGCATCTTGGTTTTTATGGTGGGCTCTCGTCTCATTCATGAATGCATCGGTATTTTGGATGTGATCATTTGTAGTTCTGGCCAATTGCAACATAGCCTTTTCCAGTTCAGAAGGCTCCTTGGAAGGGATAGGAGGAGGTTGCAAGTAATGGTTAGACTTGTAGTCCAACCCTCCTCCTTGTATTCTTCTTTGATAATTACTCCCTGAAGCTTGGTTAGGATTCCTCTGATAACCTTGTGGTGGTCTTTGGTCATACCATACACAATTGACTTGAATCGGATCAGCCCCCACCAAACTTGGACAAACATTGGACTCATGGTACCCTTGGCAATATTCACAAACAACTACATTTGCCTTGATTGAAGAAGCTTGAGCTTTGGAAATTTCAAGCTTATCTATCTTAGCATTGAGGATAGCTAGTTGCTGTGATAATAGTTTCTGCTCCGCCAACATCGCATCACCGCTGCCCAAATGAATTACTTCTCGTTTGGCCTATGCTACAATACTTTCATTTTCATTTCTGGCCAAAGAGTCAATCAAATCGAAGGTTTGAGCTGCAGTTTTGGACCTTATAGAGCCTCCGGCTGCTCCATTCTCCACCAATCTAGACCCAGGTGTCATCCCATTGAAGAAAATGCGCACCTTCTTGCCTACGGACATATCATACTGAGGACACTGCCGGATGAGCTCTTGAAATCTGTTCCATGCCGCACATAGAGTTTCTCCTGGTTGCTGAGTGAAGTTGGTGATCTCATTCACCAATCAATTATATTTCTCCATGGAAAAATATTGGACAAAGAACTTGGCCATTAGCTCCTCCCAGGTGGTAATACTATTAGAAGCTTGACGATCCAACCACCTGAGAGCCTTTCCCTTCACAGCAAAAGGAAAGAGTCATAACCTTATGGCATCGTCCATCACTCCTTGGTGGCGGATAGTGTCACAGATCCGCAAGAATCTGTCAGCAAAGTCGTGAGGGTCCTCATCATCCTCTCCACCGAACTGGCCCCTTTTCACCAAACTGATAAGAGAAGGGTGGATATCAAAGTTGTTCGCTTGTATCGGTGGTCTGACTATGCTGGATGTAGGCCTGGTGAACAAAGGAGTAAGAATATCCTCCATAAGTTCATCTTCAGGTCTCGGCTGATCATTGTGTCTCCTAGCCATATCTAGCTCTTCCTCTTCTTCTTCTTCTTGTATTGGTCTAGAGCTAGATGTCTCTGCTTCTTTCCTTTGTTTAGCTAACGTCCTGTTTCTCTTACAGTTCTTTCTACCCCGGGGTCGAACTGGAGAGTTGCAAGGTCAACTGTACCTCGCATAAACTCAAGAAGCATATAAGTAACAAAAGAATTTCAACCTTAAAGATAAAGAATTATAATAAAATTAGCTAAAGCAATCCCCGGCAACGGCGCCAAAAACTTGTTGCGAATTCGGCAAGTATATCGTTCGTTTCAAGTAATAAAGTGATAAGTGAGTTATAGTTCCCAAGAGGATTGTTATGCCAATTAAATTGTAATTCGTATCGATAAGTTGGATGACAAATATTTAAGTAAAGTTTGGTTTTGTGTGTGTATGATGATTGGAATTAAACTAAGCTATGAACATTAAAAGCGTATGAACAAGTAAATTAATGTTATAACGATATGCGACGATAGTAGCTTGGACAACCCACACTCAATGTTTCCTCCCAATGAAATTGTATTGTTTACTACATTCAAATATCTAGATTACTTAGCCATGTGTTTCAATAACATGTTAGCTATTTCCTAATTCCTTAGAGAAATAATCCCTTAGTGACCTTCCTAGGGTTAAGCATTAAGCAACACATTCAGAGGGATACAAACATACATTCCTATCCCTAGGTAATGCAAGTAAGTTACTTCACTTGGTTCCAAGACTAGTGTCCCAACATTCCTATTGTGAACCCTAGCTCTTAATCCTTCATTAGAGTGATCAAATCCAAGGAAGAAATAAACAATCCAAGCAAAGTGCAGTGAAATAACTTTTGATAAATGAATAATAGCATTCAATACATTCCATCGGAAGTTACATTAAGTGTTTGGCCCTAACTACAATATAGAACTAGCCAAACCTCATAATGGTTGGCTGTGTTACAGCAAAAAGAGGCATGCCCAGCTGAAGCACAAGGAGAAGAAGATGGAGAAGAACCTCCACTTTGAACCTTCAACTCCCAAACCTTAGCAAAGCTTCCCAAGCTTCTAAAACCCTAAACTTTGTGATTTCTGAAGTGTAGGAACGTGCATTCAATGCTGAGCTCCAAGTATTTATAAGAGGGAAGGTGAAAACCCACTTCTACCCCTTATCAGCTTTAAAACTCTGCAATTTTCGAGCTCTGGCGCCTGGGTCATGGATTTCACACCTGGAGCGTGAAATTCCAGTGACTAACTGCCTTGGTCTTCATTTCCCACGCTTGAGGCACCATTCTGGCGCCTGGGGCGCCAAATTCCAGTGGCAAACCTCCTATTTTGTGCTTCTGGCGCCAGGGGCGTGTAATTGGCGCCTGGGGCGCCATTCACTCTGCTTCAAATGATCTCCCTTGGTTGATTCCTGCTTCACAAGATGCTTTAATTACTTGAATTCAAAGCATGGGAGGAAATCCCAGCAATTTAGCATAAACATAGGCACTTATCCATGGTTTAGGATCAATTCTTAGCTTCTATTAGCTTGGAAAACATTATATGCTAGGCGCATATCACCAACTTATAGGAGCATCTCTAGGAGAACGAAGCTGTGTGAAAATAACATTTGAACACATTACTCAATAAATTCAAATAATTTCAAACTACTGATCGATGACCAAATTATTATAGTCTACCTGAAATGGCTTTATTTTCTTCTTTTTGTCATTTTTCTGATTTTCTGGAATGCTTTCAACAATCTTTACATCATACCTCAGTGTTTTGATGAAATGTTCAACATCATAGATACCATGAAACCACTGCATGTAATTAAAAAAAAAAAGGCACCTATTTAGTGTAGTGTGACTCTGGTTCATCACAAATTAAGAATCAATTAAGCCACTCTATACTATTATAGAAAGGGGGTTCCCCATTTGGGATCTTTCCTACTTTTCCAAAAAGTCCATTTATTGGCAAAAGATCTTTCAGGGGAAATAATCACTCACTAGTGTTTCAAAAACTCTCTCAGGAAGCTGCCCAAAATAAGTGATTATTTCTTCTAAAATAGAAATGCAAGTAACAAACTCTCTATAATTGGTTGAAAAATATTGGCAATCGCAATTTTGTGTGTCCTACTTATTTAATGAGTTTGACTCCTGTAGTTTTAAATAAATTTAACCAAAAATAAAGTGTGTTATAAGGAATGTGTTAAGAGAGTGTTCTGCTAGCACTCTTTAAAATAAGCTAAACCAGAGACATGCACTAAACCAAAGGGGAGGACAAACTTGTCTCTACAAAATACAAACTAGCTACTAAGGCCCGCTACTTAATCTACTCCTAGTTATGAAGAACTTAACAAAAGATTTTTTTATTTTTCTTAGATCAGTGAACTTAACAAAAGATTAATAAGTTTAAACCTTGTATCTAAATTTAAAAAGAAAATTGTCATGCCATAAAATTGAATTTTCTCTAGATATGTGCATTATGTGCATCTTTTCTTCAATACAAATAAGATTCCAATTAACAAAACACAAACAATTGAACTTAAGCAACTTAGCCTGAAGTTTAAGTGAACCATGCTATATGAAAGATACTGAAATCCCGGCTTCTTTTTATATCTTTTTTTTATCTATAAAAATTGAATAAAAATATCAAAGAGTTTGCAACCATCCACAAACTTATTCAAACAACAATTCCTACCTCTTTACATGTCTCGTTCTCTGTTTTCTAGTTAAAATATAAAAATGCCAACAATATATTAAGGAAAAAAAATATTACTATTGAAAAGAGAAAAGAAATTGTTAAAAAAAGTTAAAATTCATAATGGTTGGATATTAGGTTACTTTTTCACTTAAAGAAAGGCAGAATTCCCATTTGACTCGCGTAGTGTTTGAGGGGTCATTGCTTCATCCAATAGCTACAGATATATATTGCAGTTGAAGTAACTTGTTTAAAATTAAGTTGGAGTTACTAAGATAAATCTTTATGCCAAATTACGATTAGGATTTATAGCTCTTATTCACATGTATTTAACAGAGAGGGAAGAAGGAGAGAGCTGCTGAAATTGGGAATACTTTGTCTTCGTCAACCATGGTAGTAGAGGAGACATTTATTAGTAGATATTAAAGCCGACAGAGATGCTAGCTAGCTACCTCTTTTTATATAAATTTAGGGAAATTGGGAATACATTGTCTTCGTCAACCATAGGAGTAGAGGAGATACTTTGTCTTCGTCAACCATAGCTAGCTAGATATTTATTAGTAGATATTAAAGAACGACCAATGGGGATATTTTTTTAGATAATTACTATTTGGAAATCGATTTTAAATTATTATCGAAAAAATAATAAGTCGTAAAATCTATTATCACTTTTATTTTTTTTATTTTTTAATTGAAATCATAAAATATTTTATCAATTTTTTTTAAAATTTATGATTTTAAAGTTATAGGAAAATTTTTTAATCTGAAGACGTAAAATATTACACGACTTTACTTAATTTTTTTAAAAAAATTACAACTTTAAATTTGTAGAAATTTATATTTTTTGATTTTTCTTTTTATGACTTTAAAGTAGTTAAATTTTTTTTAAAAAATTATAGCAGTTGTAAAAGAATTTATGAATTTTATTTTTTAATTTGGTATATTTTTTTTAAAACTTTTCGTAAGAGTATTTCTATTTTTCGTATATTTTTTAAAAAATTTTAAATATTTTTAATTTAATTATTTAATAAAAAAAATGCATATTTATTTTGTTTACTTTTATTTAATATTTCTATATTTTTAATATTATTTTATTTAATATATTTTCTATATTTTTATATGGCTTTATTTACTATTTTCTTAATTTTTGGTATATTAATTTATTAATATATTTTTTACTTAATATTTCTATATTTTTTTACTAATGTTAAAATTATTATTTGTTTTGTAAATTAAAATAATGTAAAAGACTTAAATTTAAATGATATTGGTTCGTTCATCTCATTATGTATACAAATAATAATTTACCCTTAGTGATATCTATAGTAGTTGTGAAGGATCAACCATAAAATATGAACAAAAGTGTTGAGGTCATTTAACTTCTCTTCCTAGAGAACGAAAGTGATTATGATAAACTTTATAAACAGCATAAACAAAGTCGTCGTAATTACATGCAAACAATGAATTCAAAATGTCTAATCAATTACTATTTAAGTCTTTTAAATTTAAGTCATTTGTATTTTAAAAAATTAAAGTCATAAATTCATTTTACAAAACAAATAATAATCCTTAATATTAGTAAAAAATATAAAAATACATTAAATAAAAATATATTAAATAAATTAATATACAAAAAATTAAGAATATATTAAATAAAATCATATAAAAATATTGAAAGTATATTAAATCAAACAATATTAAAAAAATATAAAAATTATTAAATAAAATCATATAAAATAGATACAAAATATAAAATAAAACTAAAAAAATAAAAATATATTTATTTATTAAATAATTAAATAAAAATTATTTACAATTTTTTTAAAAAAATATTTGAAAAAAATAAAAATAAAAACATATGACTTTGAATCATAAAAAAAACTTTATGATTTTGAAGTTGTAAATAAAAACAATCTTACAACTTTAAAGTCATAAAATTTTAAAAATATGTTAAACTAAAGTCCTAAAATATTTTAGGACTTTAGTTTAAGAAAATAATTTCTATTACTTTAAAGTCATAAATTAAAAAAATTAATCCATTTTTTATGACAAGAGTTAAAAAATAAAAAATTAGAAGGCAAATGATAATTAACGAAAAAAACAGCCCATTGATGGTTTCTCATATACGTATATTTGTAGTTGAAGTAACTTATTAAAATTTAGTGGAATTTACTAAGATAAATCTTTATGCCAAATTACGATTAGGATTTTATAGCTGTAATTCACATGAGAGGGAACAGGGAGGGAGCCACTGAAATTGGAAATACTTTGTCTTCGTCAACCATAGTAGTAGAGGAGATATTTATTAGCAGATATTAAAGCTGAAGCTAGCTACTCCGGACAGGTAGTATTAAAACAAAGGCATGCAACGTACGAACACCAGAAAGAGAAACAACTTTCGCTACAAATACAATTCAGGACTTGACATTCAATCTAAACAAATAATCCAACCATTTTGGCGTTTGGTTATTTTGATTACTAGCTAGAATGACGAACAAAGGTGATGCTGAGATCAATATTGAGGCGATGCTGGAGGGGGCAGAGGCACCCGATGCTGAGTGTTGCATCTACAAAGTGCCGTTTAATATCCGAAGACACAACAAAGAAGCCTACACCCCAAAGCTTGTTTCTATTGGCCCTTTTCACAACGGCCATCCTCGCCTCAAAGACATGGAGAGACACAAACTCTTTTACTGCAACGCTTTTCTCCGACGAACTCATACAACTTCGGACAGTTTGATCCACGAGATTAAAGAGATGGAGCCCGAGTTTCATCGCTGTTATTCATACACTCTTGAGTTCAGCAAGGAGAAACTGGTGAAAATGATCTTTGTGGATTGTGCTTTTATACTTGAGCTCTTTTGCAGATACTCTGATCAAGAATGGGAAGACGACATGTGTCTTTCAACACCTTGGTGGGAAAGGAGCATAAGATTTGATTTGATGTTACTTGAGAACCAGGTTCCTTTTTCTGTTCTTGAGAGACTCTATAATCTGTCCTTCACCTTCTCTCCTGGTCGTGGTGACTTCCCTTCATTTCTTGAGCTTACGTTTGTCTTTTTTAAACAGTTCAATAGATCAAACTTAAACTTCAACAATATTAACAGAATAAGGCACTTCACGGATCTGATAAGAACTTTTCACTTGCCAGCAGATCCTCTGCTGGCTAGGACTGATGGTGAAATAATGAAACATCTTCCTAGTGCCACTGAGTTATCAGATGCAGGATTGAGGTTTAAGGTTCTTGAAAGTGAGTCTTGTTTGCTAAAGCTTAAGTTTTCGGGACGGGTTCTTGAAATCCCGCAGTTGGAAGTGGGTGATGGGACTGAAACTTTGTTTCGCAATATGGTGGCATTGGAGCAGTGTCTCTATCCTTCCGAAACTTACATCACGGACTACGTTCTATTTTTAGACTTCCTTATAAACACCAACAGAGATGTGGATATACTAGTTCAAGCGAAAGTCTTTCGTAATTGGCTAGGGGACACTGATTCTGTGGCTACCATGTTTAATGGCCTTTTAAAAGATATTACTGTATGCGATACCTGTTCCCATCATTTTCGTGTCCATGAAAAGTTGAATGCTTTTCATAAAAATCGTTGGCGTCAGTTGAAGTCGTCTCTAAGGCGAGATTATTGTAGAGGTCCTTGGCAAACTGCTGCATCCACTGCTGCGATTATTCTTCTCATTCTCTCTATTGTTCAAACAGTCTGTTCTATCTTGCAAGTAATACATCCTTAGAATATGTCTCCAGGCCCTCTACCAAAGACCTGCAGGTAAATTTAGTTATTGGTAATGCTGAATTTTTCTCTTTCTTTTCCATTCTTACTGCAATATTCTTTTTGCCTCTAAATGTTTCAATGGCTTCCTTCTTTCAGGTGTTAAAACTGATTAATTTATTAGTTCTTCCCAAAATTAATATGGATATGCATCAAATTATTCAGTGCTGCCTCTTGAAGTCTGTGTCTATGGTGCAAAATATGATCTAAAGTAGCTTACCCAGCTTCAGATTTGTGAGATGATGATGTCATTATACATACCTAGTTTAATTTTATAGCTATTTGATATTTGTGTTGTGTTGTGTTGCTTTTGTCTTGTGTTGCTTTTGATATTTGTGAGATGATGATGTCATTATACATTCCTAGTCGATCTAATGAAAGTTTTCCAATTACAACCCCTGATTTTGTATTGTGTTGCTTTTGATATTTGTGAGAATTATAGCTATTTAAGGGAGGAACACAGCCATATACCTATTTACATTTTGATCAAAAGAGAGGTGAAATTGAGAAAGTTGTCTTTCTATAAACTATAAATAGCTTTCAAAACAACATAAAGATGATGAGAGCAAGCGATAATTTTCATTACTTTTTTTTTTCTTTCTAAAAAAGAAAGTCGAGATATAAATTTTAAGTTGGGTTTTGTAAAATAAATCTGGCTTTAACTAGTTCATTGGAGCTTTTGCTAAATCCACTTATGAGGGAAAACTTCATGCACCCCCATTATTATTTTTTGCACTTCCCAAGTTCCAATTGCATTATGAAAAGTTCATTCCAAAATGCAATTTGTATTTTAAAATGAGCTTTCCAAAATTAACTACATTTGAGAATGGTTTTTTCCATAATACAATGGAAAATGCAGGAAACAATAGTGAAAGTGTATGGAGCAACATCCCGCTTCCTGTTTTGCTAACTACACTCCAATTTGTTTTTTAAAATTTATTATCATATATACACTTTATACCTATAACGTTAATACAAAATTATTAATTTGTGATGTAATTTCAACAATGATGTTCTTTTAACATCAAGAAAAATAATTTTCAAAACACATTTATTTTTTAAAAGTATTTTCTGGAATACTATTATGTGTTTTGAAAAACAATTTTTAAAATGTTAAAAAAAATAAAATTGTGTTCTGAAAAATACTTTTTGAAAAAAGTTTTTTTTTTCTTTATATTTTGGAAAACCATTTTATGTCTCAAACTATTTTCCAAAATGTTGAGAAAAACATCCAAAAAAATTCAGGCAAGACAATAGATCCACTAAACACTGCATATAAAAGAAAAATTGCACAATATTGAAGTAACTGAAGTGGAAAAAACAATTGATATCAATCATTCAATTTGGACAACTCTAAGAGACATTTTTTGCAACAATTTGGAAAAAAACATAAGATTTAGTCATGAGTTTCTTCATATATAAAATGAGAGACATTAATATTATTGTGAGTGAAGAAAATAAAAACAAGAAAAGTAGTTAGCAGCGGAAACATATTGCATTGGACTTTGGAGGATGAAAAAACTTTAAAGCTCAAGTAAGAGTTGAGCTAGGGAAGAAGAAAGATAGATAAAATAAAGAGATTAAAGGGGAAGAAGAAAAGGGGAATGTGTTGTAGCTATGAAAGGAGGGAGTATGTTGTTGCATTGAAAAAATGGAGTGTGCAAAGGAGAGTAGAAGATTTGAAAGAAGGAGATTATTTAAGTAATTTTGTTGAGATCAATATTGAGGCGATGCTGAAGGGGGTGAAGGGGGGCAGAGGCACCCGTAAATACTAAACGTTGCATCTACAAAGTGTCGTTTATTATCTGAAGACACAACGAAGAAGCTTACACCCCAAAGGTTGTTTCTATTGGCCCTTTTCACAACGGCCATCCTCGCCTCCAAGACATGGAGAGATACAAACTCTTTTACTGCAAGGCTTTTCTCCAACGAACTTAAACAACTTGGGACAGTTTGATCCACAAGATTATAGAGACGGAGCCCGAGTTTCATTGCTATTATTCACACACTCTTGAGTTCAGCAAGGAGCAACTGGTGAAAATAATCTTGGTGGATTGTGCTTTTATACTTGAGCTCCTTTGCAGATTCTCTACTCGAGGACGACATGTGTCTTTCAAAACCTTGGTGGAGTAGGAGCATAACATATTTGTGAGAATTATAGCTATTTGAGGGAGGAACAAAAGTTCCAACACAGCCGTATACCTATTTACAGTTTGATCAAAAGAGAGGTGAAATTGGGAAAGTTGTCTCACTTTCTATAAACTATAAAAGGCTTTCAGAACAACATTAAGATGATGAGACCAAGAGATAATTTTAATTACTCTTTTTTTTTCCTTTCTAAAAAAGAAAGTTAAAATATAAATTTCAAGTTGAGTTCTGTAAAATCAATCAGACTTTATATTGACAAAAAATTAAAAATAATATAAATTATTTATTTATTTAGCAAAAATGGGCAAATGAAGCAATATTTAGCAAAATAGGGTAGCCAACCACGCCCAATTTGGGCGTGTCTAATTCCGTCTCTATTTCGGTCTCTAACACTTTTTTACACAATATTGGGGTTTTTTAAAAATCCGTCTCTAATTCCGTCTCTATTTCCGTCTCTATTTCGGTCTCTAACACTTCTTTACACAATATTGGGGTTTTTAAAAATCTGTCTCTAATTCAGTCGCTAGCACTTTTTTTACAGAATATTGTGACTTTTTCCAGATGTGTTGTAACCACAATATTGTGATTTTTAAATTTTTTAGAACTGAGAACGTTTAAAAATTTACAGTATAATTTTGGTAAATAAATATTCCCAAAAAAAATTACTTAATTTGGGCTAAGTTTTTATTACTTAATTACTCCATTTTAAATGGCTAAAATTTAAAATGAAGTGTAATTAGCCATTTAAAAATCTTAAAATTTAATAATCTTAGCCATTTAAAATGGAGTGTAATTAACCATTTAAAAATCTTATGTAAGTGGGAAACGAATCGCCAAAAGGCCATGAACGAGGTTCAAAATGCATTGGTTATTGACTACTAGTCATATGCTCTGGTGCATGCCTAGACTAGACTGTACGGACGGATGAAGCATAATCAATAACCGTGTCATTTTCTACTTTAAATATTAAGATTAAGCTTATCAAAAATGGGGGTGCATTTAGCAATTGTTAGGTTTTAAATTTGATTGTGCATATGTCACTCAGACAGTCATAACTTTTGATAGAAATGTCCGATGGAGGCGTACGATATGTCAAAATGCTCGAAAGTAAGAGAAGTAACTAAAAAAATAAAAAATAGCATGCAATTCACTAATTAAATAAATAAAAAATTAGAAAAGAAGAAATTTTTTGGAGGTTTGAATCTTAAATCGCAATTTTGATGCACTTAGAGGTCTCTTTTGGGAAAAATTTTTGGGAAAGTCTCTTTTGGGTACTTGCTAAGGGCTTCTCCTCTCAATTACGAACGTGTGGCCACCGATTTCGCCTCAATCGGACATCCCAGTCAAAAGTTATGGCCTTCCAAAGTTTACGTTCACACCGCGCCTCCTATGCTTGCCTGCCACGTGTCAAATGCTGCTCAAATACGCCCCATTTGGGCATGTTGTAACACACCCCAGCTAAGCGTGTTCCATTGCCCCATTTTCCTAAATATTGCTTCATTTGCCCATTTTTCCTAAATAAATAATTAATTTATATTATTTATTAATTTTAGCCACTTTATATTTGTATCAATTGTTTACTTGATTAAAAAAAATGAGGAACCCATAACACCATTTTTGTAATCTGAAGTTGCTTGCCCGATTCTTAAATATTTTCATTGAATTCTATTCATCGTTGTTTGATATTAGAAATCCCATCATTAATGTAGCACTTAAGACTTAAGACTTGAGTGATAGAAACAAGGGAACCATATGAAATGTTCTATTTATTCAGAAGAAGCTTTGGATTACCAGAACTTATTCAAAACCCGGTGAGAAATAAAAATGAAACAAAAGGAGATTTCGAACATCGTAATCTCATTTTCTATGTGCTTTTGACAGTAACTCACAGGTCACTTCCTCAGTATCAAGACAAGAGCACCATAGACTAAATTGTACTCAATAATGTATTAGTTCCCTTCTCTTGTTATGCTACAAAACCCTTAGAGTCCTCTCCTTTGTTTCTATTTCTTCTATTTCTCCCTTGCCCTTTATTCCTCTCCCTTGTAAAACCTTATTGTTGGTAGTGATGATTGAAGAACCTTGTAACTTCCATAGGAATTGACATGTGTCTAAACCCAACAACACTATTGCTCCAAGAGTGAGTGAGATTTTGACTCATGACACCCCCTACTAGAGCCGGTTGACTTTGATATATCACTTAACTTCAAAACTCTATGTAATGTACAGTTTTAGATGTCAATGATGGGTTCCCCAACAGTTAGATTCCTCTCCACTGTCCATGGTAGGTCAAAGAGTTTAGCAGTGATGAACTTGAAGATCTTATTAACATTGATGTTGTAGGTTGCACTTGAAAAGAACAAGGTGGCATTGAGGGCCTTGAGGGCCTTTGCATATTTTATTGCCTGTTCAATGTCACACATCGGAACACACATCATCATCATCATCATCAAATCTTATCTTGAAAACATGATATTTTTTCTTTTGCTATTTTGGAAAGCCTACATAGAATTCCAACATGCCTTGCTTAACTTGCTTGTAAATAAATGGGTATGGGAATATGGTTGGGCTTGTCTGCCTTAGGGCTCAATGAATCATGATACATGCAATGTCTTATAATGTAAGATGGGGTCCATATTTACCAAAAATAAAACAAACAAAAGATATATATATCATAATCATATATGTGTATATATAAAGGGGTCCATGATAACTTGATTATGCTTTATGCAGATGACTCTACTTGGTTTTGTGTAATTAACATTATCTTTAACTAGCCTACCCTACTGAGATATTAATAGTGACTGCAAATTAAAGTGTTAGGAAATAAGGGGTTTCTTTATATGCTGTCTGCAGTGATCCCATCAATCCCTTTCATTTGAATCGACGTTGCAACCGAAAACATCCATTTTATAAATAGTGGCTTAATCATAAGGAGTAAAGGCTTTTGTAGCATCAACCAGAAAGTTTCTTGGTCCTTATTGAATTTTCTCGGTAAAGAATGTACGAACAAATTGATAAGTCTTGCAAGTATCATCATTATGTAGGCTTCTAAGGCATTCATGCCTCGGACTAGAATCCTCATCCTCTTTAACATCTCTAAGACTGTTAGGGCCTTAGGTGGTTATGTTGAAACAAGACGTGGTGGTCGATTAGTTGTAATCAAATTTACTTTTTCGTAATATGTTTTCTAAAACATGATTGGAAATAAAACTATTTGAAAAACGTCACTAAATAGAATCTGACTGAATTTCAGTTTTCAGTTACTTTAAGAAATGAATTTAGTTTATATGAAAGCTTTTTAAACTCTTTTCTAGTTATAAATAATTATATTTCATAAATTTATTATTTTTATTATAATTATTTTGAAGTCCTATCGAATGTGATTTTTTTATTAATTAACCATGTAAAAAGTTATACATGATTTTTAAGAACATAATTAATTTAGTAAATCAATTTTAACAATATATGCCAACTTATAACTCTTTTTGAATAAAATTGATTTGGTAAAAATGATTTTGATTATAACTTTGAAGTAAAGGATTTTATGTTTGAGTATTTTTATTCTAAAATAACTTTAATTCGGTATAAAAGAATTTGATTCAACACAAAAGTTTCTTAAAGTTGTTTAATTCAAAATTAATTATGAATTATCAATTAATTCTTAAATATGGAATCAAACAAACATACAAACATTTAACTAAAGAGTTAAAAAAAATGATGTAAACATTTAACCAAAGAGTTAAAAAAATGATGTAAGATTTTTTTTATGTTTATATAAGTAAAAGTAATTTATTTAATGGGAGAATATATGCTTGATTTTCACTCTAGTAATGGATTGAGATACACCCCTAATCTTTCACCCATAAAAAAAAATACAAACATTTACTGGATATGAAATACTTCTATATATCCGGAGGCTCTGTTTTACTAGATCTAAGAACATGCATTTTTTTGTTGTGAGGAAGATCACACTTAAACTGCAATTTTGATGTTAAATATTGGAATCCTTACCTCATTGGCTATGGTCCATTGCAAATCAATGGGGAGCTGAATGAAATCATCAAACTTGGTTCCAATCAACACTGGAATTGCCGTCTACAAAAAATGAGCACATAACACTATAACATTCCCATTCCTCTGCATCCACATGCCTACAATTTAAGCTATTGGTGCCAAAAAAATATATATATATATATATATATGTACCTGATTCCATTTCCTGGCTTCATTGTACCATCCCACGACACTGAAATCAAACACCCACAATCGAAACGAAAAGCACCCCCAAAAAATGGTGGAAAATTCATCTTATATTAGCAATTAGCTCTTGAAAAAGCTTTAATTATTTTTTAAATTAAAAGTAACACAACATAGAAGATACCTGTTTAATGTGCATCGACTTGTTAGATCAAACATATAATCAAAATGGCCACGGAGTCCATACAAGCCATTGGGAGTTGGTCTTCTGATTTTCCATCACCTGCATAGATAACAATCAAATATAAAATAATTAACCATTACCAATCTTTCTTTTTGGCCACATCCATAACCATAAGTGATCCCAAATTCACAAGAAACAATCTGGGATCTTCTCTCTCTCTATATACCTTGTACTTCCCAGATACAATACGATATACGTGCCCCTTCAACAACCAAAGTTTTGTCCATCTGAATTAACCCTTCCCTCTGGTTCCCTTGCTGCTGATCCTGTTCATCCCCAACATATTTCGCCTGAAAACAAAAATTATAATAAAAAAATAACAATTAAATTAAAAAGAGTGAATTACACTCGCACCTCTTGTGTTTTCTCAAATTTCACATGATACTCATCCCTTTTTGTACATTATTTTTACCTCCCTCTATTAACGTCAATTGAAATATGTAAATAGACAAAAATGTCCTTACATTTTTGTTACGGATAAGCTCATTCAAATATTTAAACTTAGCAACCATCAAAAGATAGAAGATATAACAGAAGATATAATCACAACCAATACCATTTTCTATTTACATAATCTAAATATCTTAACCAAAGATAATGGGCCTCAACCATATCTTCCAGGATCCAGGTATCATCCTATAAATAAAGCATCATTCATGGTGAAAGGTACACAACAATCCTAACTCTCTCTTTTCCATTCACACTGCACACACAGCACACCACTTGTGTTGTTTCTGGCAGTGATCATCTTCTCGAGGGTGTTTCTTCCTTATAAGTATCTTCATTGAGGGAGAGTTTGATCTCATAGCAAATCCCAGCAAACCTTGCTGGGTACATTCTGTTTCTCATAAACGGAACAGTGGCGCCGTCTGTGGGAATGATAAATTTCGAATCCCACCAATTCACAATGGTTAACACCAGAAGCCATCAGATCGCTGGACATGATGCACCACCACCTCGGAACGCGAATCTGGAGAACGTGGTAGCAGAAGATGCGGAGTCTCATACCGCTTCCTCCCCAGCGATACCACCAACCCGTGCTCCACCGTTAGTGGCTGAGGTGGAATTAGATACCAACCAACGTTTCATGCATAATGCTCTAAACTCGATTTTATCTCGATTAGAGAATTTGGAAAAGCGCTACGAGCTTCAACGACAGGAGGATGCTCGGCATTTGTCCAGACAGCCGGGCAATCCTAATACTTAACAACCGACGACAACGCACAACGAGCAACCTCATTCGGCAGGAAGAAGACATGAAACAAGTAACTCGGCACCCACAGCCGAGGCTGGTAATAGAAGACTAACCAGTCATTCCGAGCAAGTCAGAATATCCCAATCCCATTCACGCAAGGAAGGACCTCGGCCCATTCTGTCAACCGGAATCCCAGAGCATGCCGTTGCCGACAGACCAAGAGAAATTATACATCGGCCCAGACAAGAAGATACTTATCAGAGGAAATATCGCTGAGGTCATCAGAATAACAGCCCGTTCATCGATGAAATAATAGAAGCTCAATTCTTGGAAGACTTCGATGGCTCTTTCCTAACTAAATATGACGGAAGCCAAGATCCTCGGGTGCACATAGACGAGTTCGATATGTAGATGTGTGTCCGAGGTATCGACGAGCCTATAATCTCTCAAATCTTCGCTACTACTTTGACTGGAGCCGCCCAAACATGGTTTCATACATTGTCGCCGCGTTCTGTACAAAGTTTTGAGGATTTTGGACAGAAATTCCTATTAAATTTCGCGACGAGCAAGAAACAACCCAAGTCCGAGTTCGTATTAGGGAAAATACACCAGCAATCTGGAGAGACGTTGCAGAGCTATATGGACCAATTCAAAGAAGCCGCGTTGCAAGTACAGGGTTTGGAAGAAAAAGTCCATGTGCACCTCATCTCAGCCGGGCTCAACGGATCGTCTCGTCTCGCCAAATCCATCTATAAAGATCCTGTGAAAACTTTAAATGAATTTATGATCCGTTCTAAGAAATATTTGGAGTTGGAACAAATGGAAATCGCTAACTCGGCCCTGAGGGATAATAAGAAACCTACATCGCCGAGGAACCGACGTCACGAGAATGTACAATCCAATCGACAAAGTACAAATTTTCCCGCCCACCGACCTCCACGAAATTTCCCAGACCCTAATCTCAGACCCAAGAAGTTCAAGTGGAAGTTCGACAAATATGCTCCATTGAACGCTCCACGAGGTCAGATATGGAAGGGAGTTGCATTTACGGAGATGAGGAAAGTAGAACGTCCTCGACCGATAATGAGAAAGGAAGGGTTGGATTATTCCCGATATTGCGACTTCCACAATGGACCAGGTCATACGACTGACCAGTGCTGGGAACTCCGTGATGCGATAGAACAATTTGTCCGTGAAGGTAAACTTCGGCAATATGTTATCCGGACTCAAGAGGAAAAGTCAGCAAGAAAACACAGACCGAGATGAAAAGAAGACTAAAAAGGACGAATTCCCAGAACCCGAATTCGAATGTAATGTGATTTCAGGAGGCATGGGAGGCGGAGGTGACACCGCCAGTCAGCGAAAGAAATATCTCAAGGAAGTTATGTCGGTAAGAGATCAACCTAAATTCAAGGAAAATAGCAAGAAATCTGCACCACCGCTAATCTATTTCACAGAAGACGATATGAAAGGCGTAGTGCCTGGACACGAAGATGGTCTGGTCATAACAGGAACCGTGGTGAATTTCTGAGTTAAAAGAATATTTGTTGATAATGGTAGCTCAGCCGATATCATTAACTTGAGTGCATTTCAAAAGATGAACCTAAAGGAGGAGGACTTAAAACCGTGCCAAACCATGCTGATTGGTTTTAATGGCGGAGGCACCAGTTTGAAAGGCGCAATCGACCTCCAACTGACGTTGGGGACGAGGGAAGGTTTCAAGACAGGCCGAGTCACGTTCACCGTTGGCGAGTTCACCTCACCGTACAACATTATATTAGGCAGGCCAACACTTCATAAGTGGGATATATTAATGTCCACCAAACATCAGAAGATGAAGATGATCGGACATCTTGGCCGAGTTATTACAATCTGTGGTGACCAGAAAGAGTCCCAACAATGCTATTTCAATACAATCCGAGAAACTGAAGGTGGCCCATCTTCTCCACCTCGGATTCGGCAGGGAGATCCCTCAAATCAACAGATAGAGAGGTCGGCATCTCACAAGCTGGTTAATCTTGTGGAATTGGATATGCGAGATGTAGAAGATTGGAGACCGGAGCTGGTAGACGAACTGGAAGACATTCAGATTGGAGGATTTCCAGAACAAATCACGAAGATAGGCAAACAGAATGATTCGGAAACCAAAGGCAAGCTAGTCCAATGCCTAAGGAAGAATCAGGACGTGTTCGCCTGGAAAGCATCCGAGATTCCCGGAATCAAACCTACGTTCTGTTGTCATAAGTTAGCCATGTACCCGGATGCTAAGCCAATAGCACAAAAAAATAGGAAACTCGGCCCAGACAGAAGGCAGGCGTTGAAAAAGCATATCAAGGAATTGCTAGAGGCCGGGTTTATAAAAGAGATACAGTACACTACTTGGCTTTCAAACGTAGTGATGGTGAAGAAATCCAATGGAAAATGGCGAGTTTGTGTTGATTACACAGATTTGAACAAGGTCTGTCCGAACGACTGTTATCCGATGCTGAATATCGATCAGCTAGTAGATAATTTTGCCGGGTTCCAATCGCTATCGTTCATGGATGCTTATTCCAGATACAATCAGATACCCATGTACCCCGGTGATAGAGAGAAAACAGCATTCCGAGGTGTGGAAGCAAACTACTGTTATAAGGTGATGCCATTCGGATTGAAGAATGCCGGGGCTACTTACCAATGGATGATGAATAAGGTTTTTGCTGACCAACTCGAGCGCAACATTAAAGTATACATCGATGACATGATTGTTAAAACAGACGTAAGTGGAGACCACATCCAAGATCTGGAGGAAACATTTTGCAAGTTAAGACAACACAGTATCCGCTTGAATCCCCTGAAATGTGCTTTCGGGGTAAAAGCCGGGAAATTCTTAGGGTTCATGTTAACACACCGAGGAATAGAGGCAAACCTAGATAAGTGCAAAGTTGTACTCGACATGCAATTTCCTACTGATAAACGAGAAATCCAACAGTTAACGGGAAGGATGGCGGCCTTAACGCGGTTCCTCCCAAAAGCCGCAGAAAAGGCCCTACCATTCTTTAAGTTATTAAAAAAGAAAGCCAAGATAGGATGGAATCAGGCATGCGAAGAGGCGTTTCAGGAAATAAAAAGATGTTTGGCCTCACCCCCGGTTCTCTCGAAACCGGAGCATGTAGAAACACTTATTTTATACCTTGCAGTTGGAGACGAAGCTATAAGTGCGGTACTAGTCCGAGAAGTGGATAAGGGTCAGTTGCCGATATATTTTGTAAGCCGAGCTCTTAAGGATTCGAAACTGCGATACCAGAAGCTCAAGAAGGTAGCCTTCGCTCTGCTCACAACAACGGCTAAAAGGCTTCGCCCATACTTCCAAAGTCATGCTATAGTGGTGAGAACAAATCATCCTATACGACAAGTGTTACACAAACCAGACTTAGCAAGGAGAATGATGAACTGGGCTATTCAGTTGTCCGAGTTCGACATCAAGTATGAAGCCCGTCATGCAATCAAGTCTCAAGCTTTGGCTGACTTGATAGTTGAGCTAACCCCGGCATCTTCCACCCCGACAAATGACAATGTGTGGAAGGTGTATGTTGATGGATCATCCAATTCCAAGGGAAGTGGAGCTGGGATCATCGTCGAGAACCCCGAGGGAGTTTCACTCGAACAATCGCTACAGCTTAATTTTCCGACGTCTAACAATCAAGCGGAATATGAAGCATTGATCGTCGGGTTAAACCAGGCCAGAGAACAAGGAGCCTTAAAAGTTAACGTTTTCACTGACTCACAGCTAGTTGCAGCACAAATTCAAGGGCGATATCAAACCAAAGGTCCTTTATTAGCAAAATACCTTGTAAAAGTCAAAGAAATAATATATGAGTTTGACGAATTCACCATAGCTCATATTCCAAAGGAAGAAAATACCTGAGCTGATATATTGTCGAAATTGGCAAGTACAAAGGGAACGGGTAATCATAGAACCGTCATTCAACAGGAACTCGCCCAACCTGCATGCATTATGGTAGTCCTAATTGCCGAAGACTGGAGAAGGCCGATCATAAATTATTTGGAACAAGGGATAGTGCCAGATGACGGAATGGAGGCAAAAAGATTAACCCGAGATGCTTCCATGTACACAATCATCGATGGCGAGTTATATCGACGAGGTCTCCACACCCCACTGTTATTATGCTTAAGTTCCGATCAAACCGAGTATGTACTTACCGAGATACATGAGGGTATTAACGGCCAGCATATGGGTGCGAAGGCTCTAGCATTAAAAGCTCTTCGTGCCGGATACTTTTGGCAGACGATGAAGACGGACGCAGCAGAGCATGTGAAGAAATGTGACACCTGTCAAAAGCATGCAAAGATATTATGGACTCCCCCATCCGAGTTGAAATTAATCACAGCACCATGGCCGTTCTACAAATAGGGAATGGATCTCTTGGGACCATTCAAAGCGACGGAAGGCCAAATGAAATGGTTAATAGTAGCTGTGGATTACTTTACTAAATGGATTGAGGCCGAGCCTCTCGCCACTATCACCTCGGCCCGTGTCCAAAAATTCTTTGAATGCAATATTATAGCAAGATTCAGAATTCCGGCAGAAATCGTCACCGATAACAGAACACAATTCACGGACAAGAAATTCCAGGAAATGATGGTCGGGCTCCACATAAAACATCACTTTTCCTCGGTAGAACACCCACAGTCTAATGGCCAGGCGGAAACAGCAAACAAAGTCATTCTGGACGGATTGAAAAAACGAATGCAAGAAGCCGGCCCAAACTGGGTCGAGCAACTTTACTATGTTTTATGGGCATACAGAACCACGACTCAAACAGTTACCCGCGAGACTCCATTCAAAATGACATATGGATGCGAAGCCATGATACCCGTGGAGATCGGCCAACCATCTTGGAGGAGGCAAATGTCGCATATAGACAACAATAAGGCATTAGCTGCCGAGCTAGATTTAATAGAAGAAGTCCGGATTGCAGCACATCGCTGAGATCTACACATGAAGAAGATGTCGGCTCAGAAATTTAATAAAAAGGTAAGGCCAAGATCCTTCGAGGAAGGTGATCTCGTACTACGACGTGCGGACATCGGGAACAAAAACGCCTGAAATGGAAAATTAGCACCCAATTGGGAAGGACCATATTGGGTCACCCAAAACTTGGGGCAAGGAGCCTACGTTTTAGAAACCTTAGAAGGCAACCAGATCAAGCGCACATGGAATACCGACAAGTTAAAAAAATACTATAGTTGAAAAGAGCCCACGTATTTCCCGGCAATTAGCCCAAGATCGTGGAGTATCGTTTTTATCATATTTCCTGGCAATAAGCCCGAGATTATAATTATTTTCATAAATTTATCTAAGTGGTTCATAAACTGGGATCCAAGTGAATCCTTCATAGGGATCGTGATATATGTATTCATGCGTTTCTCATTGGAATAAAAAAGCCGAGGAACAAAAACTCGGCATAGATTTTCCATTGATACCACGAATTATAATGTATTCATGCGTTTCTCATTGGAATAAAAAAGCCGAGGAACAAAAACCCGGCATAGATTTTCCATTGATACCACGAATTGTAATGTATTCATGCGTTTCTCATTGGAATAAAAAAGCCGAGGAACAAAAACCCGGCATAGATTTTCCATTGATACCACGAATTGTAATGTATTCATGTGTTTCTCATTGGTTAAAAAAGCCATTGATACCACGAATCTGAATAATCTTCGAAGAATAAATAAAATCCTCGTAATGATGTTATATCATACATTGTGCACAATTTTTTGAGAGCCTAGTCGTTGTTATGTATTAATTCGGTCTTGATCAACCTGGCATAATTATTCATAGATGAATCATCGATTATATCGAAAGAATTATATCCTATTTAATATTACGAGATACATTTAACAGTTGTTAGGACAGGAACTCGGTTCCGGAAACAATATTCGAACTAAAAATTCGATTAAAACACTTGGTCGTGGGAGCCAAAGTAATATCCAAATAAGCAAATTGGCAATGATAACACTTAAATCATGACACAGCAAATAACATTGTTCAGAGAAGCATAAAGAAGAAACGAGAATTAGAGGATGATAGAAAAAATATTGTTCAAAGTATTCAACAAGGTTACATAAGAAACCGGCATCCCGGCCCTTCAAGAGTCACCTTGGTCCGCGTCCCCGTCAGGTAAGATAGTTGTACTCGGCTCGTCCTTGCTATCTGAAATAGTTAATAGCTTATCACCACCGACATAAGCTTTAAAGTGCATACCTGAGGTATTCAAATCAAGACCAAGGTTCAAGAAGCGAATTTGCTCTAAGGCATTGTTAAAAGAAGCCTCAGTAGACCGAGCTAATTGTGACCGAACAAAGATAAGCTCATCCAGCGTTTCCTCAAATCTTTGGCCTTCTTGGCTTCAAGAGCAATCAATTGGTTACACCGGACGAGAGCGGTTTGGACTTTATCATGACAAGAAGTCACTTCGAGCTCCATCTTCACTCGGTAGGCCTCGGCCTCAACCTTCAAAGTCCCAAGCTCAGCTCGGGACGCTTCAAGATCAGAGGTCACTTTGGCCAATGATTCTTGAGCTTCCCTTGCAGCAGCTCGGGAGGTCTCTAGATCGGCACGAACGACCTCTAAATCCTTAACAAACGCTTCTAGCTCCGCCACCTTCCCATTAGCCTGGTCAAGATTTTGTTGGAGTTGCAAATTTTCCTTTCGGGATAAGCTTCAAGAAATGCAGAAACAAAGGAAAGAACACAGACAGAAGAGGCGTATAAAGGAAGTAGGAATGAGAATGAGGATAGGCAAAATGAAGGAAGTACGTATAATATTGATAAACTGCCAAAAAACTTCTCACGAAACGTTTCAAAAAACATGGCTTACAAGATATGATCAGGCACCCAGGGGCATCAATGATATTTCCCGAGTCATACGAGGGGCAAATCAGGAAGAGAATTCCAAATTCATGATGGAAGCGTGGGAAAAAGAAACGGCGCATTAAATGTTGAGAGCAGGGAACGTCGCCAAGGAAAAGATGAAAAGACAACTTCTCGTCTTTTCAAATAATGACTTCAAAATAAACTAGGAAGCCGATGTTTTGACCACAATCCTCATTGTAAAAATATATCTCGACTCCATAAGAGAACTCGGAGGGGTAACGTTGAAATTGCAAAAATAAATAACTCGGATATAGTCGAGACCGGACCATGCTAACATCCGAAAACAAGATACATACCTCGGTAATGGAGCAAGCAACAGTATCTCGGCAAAAGATGAACAGAAGGAGCCAAACTCGGTAAGAAATAGCTCGGCATCAATTGAAAATGCCTCATGTCAAATTGGATTAATTATCTCGGCATGGGCAACAAAAGTTTCCTACGACGGCATGAAGATCTTGAAATCAATATAACACGGACCTACCCAAATTATACATCCCGGTCATCCAGAGTTCTAGATAACCGAGATGTGGGGCATCTGTTACGGATAAGCCCATTCAAATATTTAAACTTAGCAACCATCAAAAGATAGAAGATATAACAGAAGATATAATCACAACCAATACCATTATCTATTTACATAATCTAAATATCTTAACCAAAGATAATGGGCCTCAACCATATCTTCCAGGATCCAGGTATCATCCTATAAATAAAGCATCATTCTTGGTGAAAGGTACACAACAATCCTAACTCTCTCTTTTCCATTCACACTGCACACACAGCACACCACTTGTGTTGTTTCTGGCAGTGATCATCTTCTCGAGGGTGTTTCTTCCTTATAAGCATCTTCATTGAGGGAGAGTTTGATCCCATAGCAAATCCCAGCAAACCTTGCTGGGTACATTCTGTTTCTCATAAACGGAACAATTTTAATTGTAAAACTCAAATTATTCATTCCCAATTAGTTTCAGAATTTAGGATTCACGTATCATTTCTCTTCACCATTTGCGGGTACTGTTCATCTTCAGCGTCCAGGGGGTGCGAGTTCCTCTTTCTCTCACGACGTTCACGTTCCATTCCTCTTCACCATTCGCGAGTTATTCACCGTTACTCTTCCAGTTAGCGAATTCTCCATTGTTCCTCTTCTAGTTTGTGATGTTCATGAGCGTCTCTATTTGTCTTCCTCTTCGACGATCACGAACACTCTGTTTCTCTTCATGTTCCATGATTTCTGTTCACGCTAGGGTTATGTTTGTAAGTGACAACTTGATTTTATATATATGTTACTTTTTAAGATTATTTATTTAATTTTGATAATTTATTGTTACCTATTTCTGAATGGGGTTTCAATGGGGGACCAGTTTGAGACCACTTATGATTTTTAAAATCATTTGTTTGTTATTGTTGATTAAAATAATGTTGATGTTTGGGACAACAGAAAACACAATGGATGAACTGGAAATCATTTGTTTATTATTGTTGATTAAAATAGTGTTGATGTTTGGGACTACAAGAAATACAATGGATGAACAGGAAACCATTTGTTTATTATTGTTGATTGATCGAAGCCATACTCAACCAAATTAATGCAATTAAATGCAGTACTAGGAAGTGACTAGGTCGTCTCTCAAGGATCGATTGTTTGTGTTAAGGGATTAAACGTGCAAAGGGAGGTTTTTAACAGAATGCAAGATTATCTATAAGATAAAACCAAAATACCAAATTAAAACAGTGATTAAATAGTCAGGCCTTAGAACAGATTGCGCCTCTAATATCCTTGGTTCACGAAATATAATCTATCCTGTCTTAATCCTGGTTAGTCCAGATTAATCTACTGAGCGAAGATTAACCCAAAACTTCCCTACACAAATTACGCAAATGCGAATTCTATCAGACCTAATTTTCCAGGATTAAACAACCCGAAATTGCTGAATCAATCAACTCAAAATCACTAAGCATGATTCTAATTCGAAAATCCAGAACAGAGGTCCAACAAATAAGAACCAAGCAGAACAGAAATTCAAGCACATAAAACCTCCATCAATTCGCAATCTGTCCAAGGCCTAACCCTAAGATTAACCTTCCATTAATTTGAAATTAGCAACAGAACATGAATTGAAACCCATAAACAGAAATCAAATTAAAACTTAAAAACAGAAACGAAATTGAAACCTAAAACAGAAACGAAAATAAAGGCAAAACGAAAATAAGCACATAAACGAAATTAAGTGCAGAATTGAAAACGCAATTCACTAGAAGCAAAACGAAATTAGAAACTGGAATTAGAAGCAGAAACGAATTTAGGAAGCTATAAACAGAAACGAAAATTAGAACCCAGAAGCAAAAACGAAACTGGAAGCAGAAACGAATTTACCCACTGAAACAGAAAATGGAAACAGTCACTGGAATAAAAATGCGCAAAACGTAGTCTGAACAGAGTCACCAACAGAAGCTAAAACCCTAAACCCTAAGAGAGCATAAAAACGTGAACAGTAGCCTCCATATCTGCATGGGCACAGTTCCCTAAATACTAGCGACTGACCTAAAAAACGAAAATGGGCCTTTTTAACAATTCTGGCCCAAAAAAAAATCACTAAAGCGAATTAAAACGAAAATAAAAATGCTGATGCGGAAAATGACGATGACGTGGCACTCCAATCTTCAAGTCCACGAATTAATTCCAAGCTCATTTAATTATTAAACTGCCCTGAAAATAAAAATTGGAATAATTAAACTTAGAAAATCCAAATTCGCTAAAATCTGAATTATCGGTCCAATTAAATCCTAAATGAGAACAGTGCGGAATATAAACGATTAAAGCCAAATTAGGGATTAAAATGAGTACAGAAAGGTGAGAAAATAAAGGTAACAAGTGACTCATCATTGATTAAAATAATGTTGATGTTTGGGACCACAGGAACACAATTGATGAATTGGAATATATGGAATACATGATTGTGTGAACAACATTGCTAATGATTTAGACTTGTCACCATGTTACCCTTTTATTTTGTGGTTTTGTTCTACTGCTAGTGGTAAAAATTTTCTCCTTAAGACTGATCATGATGTGCTGAAAATGTTTGTTGATAATTAAAATTCAGTTCATATGTATATTAGTGGAACAAAGGATGAGAGGAGTGGAACAAAGGATGAGAGGAAAGGTGTTAACACTGCGTATCAACAAAGTGAGTTCACCTCCAACAAAAAGTTGAGTTTATGTCCAATTACAGAAAAACAAAAAAGAAGTAAGAGTCTTATTTTCAGGTTGAGAGGAAGAAGATGAATGTATTTTAGATATAAATTTTCATTAAAAGTCATGTGACCAGCATGTACCTAATTTTTGTTAGATTATTAAGCGATGTTTAGGAAGGAGAGGGTCTAGGTGTAATGTGAGCTAAACAATTAAGGGAATTTTTGTAAAGTGCAAACAAGGAGAGATATCAGGTGAAATTTAAGCAAAACACAAGAGGTGCAAGTGTAATTTATTCAATTAAAAAAAGTGCATATTTTTTACTCAACCCATTTCAGATTAAACCCAATAGAACCAAAATATAAAAAATTTCCAAGTTGATTAATCTAAAAAAGCTGGTTTTTCCAATTTAGCAATCACCCAACAAGCTGATCTTCAAGGAAACCAAATTCCAAACAAACAAAAAGAACACAATTTTTTTACTCAACCCATTTCAGATTAAACCCAATAGAATCAAAATATAAGAGAATATCCATGTTGGTTAAATTATAAATATTATAAACAAAACTGACGAACCAACCAAAAAGCTGGTTTTTCCAATTGGGCAATCCCCCAACAAGTTGATCTTCAAGGAAACCAAATCAGAGTCCAAGTCATGTGCATGAAACACAGCCGACGAAGCAAGGTCCATCTCTTCACTTTCTATAAACTATAAAAGGCTTTCAGAACAACATTAAGATGAAGGGACCAAGCCATAATTTTAATTACTCATTTTTTTCTTTCTAAAAAAGAAAGTCGAAATATAAATTTCAAGTTGCGTTTTGTAAAATCAGTCTGACTTTATATCTGTATCAATTGTTTACTTGATTAAAAAAAAAATGAGGACCCTATAACACCATTTTTGTAATCTGAAGTTTCTTTGCCTCCTGTGGAAGTCAGTTCTACAAATAACAACCAAATGTCGACGTTTAAGAATTGAATCGAAATGAAAATTAGCATCGAATGGAACCGTTGAGATTTGAACTAACTATACCTCCTCATGGTTAAGATTCAACAATGGCTCTGTTGTGTTACACTTCAGTGGTGAAGTAGGGATTGGAATGGTGGTTGTGGCTGAGAGCGCCGGCGATCTAAGTGGCGATGGTCGGTGGATATGCGGTAGTGGGAGAAAGAAGGTGAAATGTAATCACCGTCATTAAATTGAAATAATAATTACAGAAAATAGAATGGACTAATCGATTGGGGACAGGGGGGTATGCGCTTCTGGGTGGGTTAAGAGAATGGGCTATAGAGATTGTATTGGACTAAGAAGTTTGGGCTTTAACTAGTTCATTGGAGCTTTTGCTATATCCACTTTAGAGGCAAAACTTCATGCACTTCCATTATTATTTTCTGCACTTCCCAAGTTCCGATTGCATTATGAAAAGTCCATTCCATAACGCAGTTTGTATTTGAAATGAGCTTTTCATAATGAACTATATTTCAGAATGGATTTTCCATAATGCAATGAAAAATGCATGAAACAATAGTGGAAGTGCATGAAGCAACGTCCCACTTCCTATTTTGCTAACTATACTCCAATTTGTTTTCTAAAAATTATTATCATATTATACCCTTATATCCATAAGTTAATACAAAATTATTAATCCGTGATGTAATTTCTATGATGTTTTTTTTTAAAACATTCAGAAAAATAATTTTCAAAACACATTTTTTTTAACATTTTTAAAGTACTTTCTAGAATACTATTTTGTGTTTTGAAAAACACTTTTTAAAATGTTAAAAAAAATAATATTGTGTTTTGGAAAGTAACTTTTAGAACAAGTTTGTTTTTTCTTGACATTTTGAAAAATTATTTTATGTCCCATAAACTATTTTCCAAAATGTTGAGAAAAACATCCAAAAAAATTCACGCAAAACACTAGATCCACTAAACATTGCATATAAAGGAAAAATTGCATAATACTGAAGCAATTGAATTGGAAAAACATATAATTAATATTGATCATTCAATTTGGAAAAAAAAAACATAAGATTAATTTAGTTGTAAGTTGCTTCATATATAAAATGAGGGACATTAATGTAGTTATGTGAGTGAAAAGAAAAAACAAGGAAGAAAAGTAGTTAGCAGCGGAAACATATTGCATTGGAGTTTGGAGAGTGAAAAAACCTTAATGCTCAAGTAAGAGTTGAGCAAGAGATCGAAGAACAAACATAAATAAAATCAAGATATTGAAGGGGATGAAGGAGAGGAGAATGTGTTGTAGCTATGAAAGAGGGAGTATGTTGTTGCATTGAGAAAAGGGAGTGTGAAAATGAGAGTAGAAGGTTTGAAAGAAAAAGATTGTTTAAGTAATTTATGGAATCTTTGAAACATACCGAAATCTCAACCTCTTTTTATATCTATAAAAATTGAATAAAAATATCAAAAAAAAAGTTTACAATAATTCACACACTTATTCAAACAACTCATTCTTACCTCTTTACATGTCTCCTTCTCTGTTTTCTAGTTAAAATATAAAAATGCCAACAATATATTAAGGAAAAAGATATTACTATTGAAAAGAGAAAATAAATTGTTAAAACAGTTAAAATTTATAATGATTGGATATTAGGTTACTTTTTTACTTAACTCACATAGTGTTTGGGGGTTGATTGTTTCATCCAATAGTTACAGACATATTTTGTAGTTGAAGTAACTTATTAAAATTAAGTGGAAGTTTCTAAGATAAATCTTTATGCCAAATTATGATTAGGATTTATAGTTGTTATTAACATGTATTTAACAGATAGAGAAGAGGGAGGGAGATGCTGAAATTGGGAATAGTTTGTCTTCGTCAACCTTAGTAGTAGAGGAGACACTTATTAGTAGATATTAAAGCTGACAGATGCCCGCTAGCAACTCCGGACAGGTAGTATTAAAATAAAGGCATGCAACGTACGAACACCAGAAAGAGAAACAACTTTTGCTACAAATACAATTCAGGAATTGAAGCAACTGAGGTGAAAAAAATATATAATTGATATCGATGACACTTTAAGAGACGTTTCGTGCAATAACTTTAAAGAAACATAAGATCTAATCTTCGTATATAAAATAAAATGAGAGACATTAATTAATGTTGTTGTATGAGTGAAAAAAATAAAAACAAGGAAAAAAGTAGTTAGTAGTGGAATCATATTGCATTGGAGTTTGGAGGATGAAAAAACCTTAATCGTAAAGTAAGAGTTGAGCAAGGAAAGAAAAAAAAATATATTGCATTGTAGTTGAGCAAGAGAAAAGAACAAGTTAAAATATTTTTCCTTTTATATATAATTTTAATATTTTTATTTTATTCAATTAACAAATTTGATACTCCTTTTTTAAAATAGAAATTATTGATTGTTCTATTTTAAAAAATTATGTAATTTTGATCAAAATTTTCAATTTTACCTACATTTTATTTATTTTAGTCTATGTTGAATGTATTTTGTCAAAAAGTATTTTATCTTATTAAAATGAGTTGAATGTATGATTTAATATTTTTGTTCCCAAGAACCCAATTTTAATTAAGTGATCCAATTTAAATTTTGGAAATCATTGTGTATATATTATTGAGTGAAACCCAATAGGTAAATGTGCTAAATTTGAGTTTTCTTATAAGGCCTATTGGACTTAATATCCATAATGGTTGGATATTCGCCAAACAATCAAATAGGGGTAATTTATTTTACAATTTATCATGCAGGGATGAATTTTAAAATAATACCCCAAAAGAAGTAAGCCATAATAAATATTATGACTTTTATTTCTTTCTACATTGAAATCGTAAAAAATTTATGACTCTTTTTTTACATACGACTATGAGTTTTATTTTTTAGACTTTAATGTTGTAAAGCATAATTTTTTTTAAACTTTTTTATTTAATTCATAAATGAATATACAACTTCAATTTTTTTTGCACATATATTTTTTAAAAAAGTTATAAATAATTTTTTAATTTAATTATTTAATAAATAAATATATTTTAATTTTTTAGTTTTATTTAATATTTCATATATTTTTTTATATGATTTTATTTAATACTTTCTATATTTTTTGTATATTATTTTATTTAGTATATTTTCTATATTTTTTACTATTGTTAAGAATTATTATTTGTTTTATAAATTAAAAAATAATATAAAAGACTTAAATTTAAATAAAAAGACTAAAATATACTTAATATTCGTACAAGTATGATTGAATGAGTGATAATGTTTGTTTGACTCATTGACCGAGACAACCTTCGTGTAAGAGGAAATTCAAGTCCTTATTGTACTTTTTCACCAAATAGGTAATTTATATGTGGAGAATGCATTAAATGCGATCTCACACCCATGATTGTAGCATCAACAAACATCCTTTAACATCTGTTTGTAAAAACTTTACTATCCGATTTAGAGCTTGAAAAAGGTAAGCTAATATTGTTGTACCCCAATTATAATGACTTTATTGAATAAATGAATATCTCCTCTAGATGGAATAAGATTCTCTTTGAAAAATAAATTTGTTCCGTCAGCTAGAGCTTGAAGAACTCCAAAAGCCTCACTAAAATTTGAGGTTCAAGAAATTACAAATATGCATTACATTTTAATATTTTATTTAAATTTAAGTCTTTTTGCATTATTTTTTAAATTTACAAATCAAATAATAATCCTTAACAAACGTAAAAAATATAGAAAATATATTAAATAAAAAATATAAAAAATATAGAAATTATTAAATAAAATCATATAAAAATATTAAATAAAATAAAACATACATTAATTCATTAAATAATTAAAACAAAAAATTACTACAATTTTTTAAAAAAATATACTTGCAAAAAAAATTGAAATCATAAATTCATTTACGACTTCAATAAAAAAATTGCTATATGACCTTAAAGTTGTAAAAAAAAAACTTACAACTTAAAAGTAGTATTTAAAAGAAATTGAAGTCATAATTTTTTTACTGT
>CM023946.1:38357066-38372060 GCA_013407115.1 Glycine latifolia
ATTATTATTATTATTATTATTATTATTATTATTATTATTATTATTATTTTAAAATAAAAAAATAGTAAAAAAGGAAGCAAAAAAAAAGGGATAAAAGAAAAATAATAAAAGTACATAACAGTTTAAAATTAATAATAATAAAAAAACAATAAGAATCACTAGTAAATTGAAATAAAAGAAAGAAAGAGAAGATAACAAAAAGCAAAAATAGTGCAAAAAATAGTAAAAAGGAAGGAAAAAAGGGCCACAAGGCCCATTAGGTTAAAAACAACAGCATTATAATTATAAGAGGCACAAATGAGACAACAGTAAAAAAAATTAATTGCACAGTCGCCGCATGGATCCCGGAGAAGAAGAATTAAGCCAACCAGAGATTGACATTTGGCGCCTCCATCAGAGAAAGGGGGAGGGGTCTTCTGAGGTACCTCTCATTCTCCCATTCTCTCATTTCTTCCTCTCTTCCGTTCCTTCTTCTTCTTTATGTTTTTTCTTTTCTTTCATTCTCTTTTGCTCTTCCCTAGTTCCCTTTGGTGATTCATTGTTTGCTTTCGTTCAGAGTAGACTCCCCTAGAGGTTTATTGTTATTATTTTTTCATCTTCTTCATGATGCTTTTCCTTTCATTTCCATGGCTTCTATCTTTGAGTTTTGATTCTCTCTTCCTTTGCTTTTTTGTTTTTGGTGTTTTCCGGCCACCACCATAGCCTCACCACGGGCCACCGCGCCGCTAGGCCCCATGCCGGTGGTGCTAACGGGGGCTTGCCACCCTTTGTGGTGGCTCCCATGCTTTTTGCGCAGCTTTGCTGCTGGCTGCTCTGCCCAGCACACAAAATACGGGTTGGGCCGGGTCGCCCTGACCCGGTTCCAATCCTAACAAAAGAAAAAAACTAAGTTACTTTTTTGGCATCATATTTAATAAGTACATCCCTTCTAGTACTTGGGCTTGGCCAATGCAGTTACAAATTTCGTAATGCTTTTTGCACCTGTGTTTTAATAATTGCACTCTTTAGCAGTTGGGCTTGGCCCAGTCTGGGACAGTACATATTTTGCTAGTTACACCCCCATATTTATAGATGCACCCCTATCTGGGCCTAGCCCATTTTTGTAATTTGATATTCACGGCTGATTGCACCTCCTCTGATTACTGTGTGCACCCCTAATTACTAAGTGTACCCCCCCACTTCTATTCTATCTCTTTCCATTTCCATTTAATTTGTTTGATTACATATTGCTACTATTCACTTATGCTTGCGATTTTGCCCTAATTTTCTTTATTAAGCACGTACCTTTTTGTGCACTCCATGTTGGGTCTCCGACTTGCTTGGTGGTGTATCAGTAACGTGTGGATGAATTTTGTGGATATCATGCTGGGCCTCCGACTTGCTTGACTTCATAGATTTACCACAAATCCAAAATCTTTTCTAAAAAAGCAAAAAATACTCAAATGAAGTATCACTCAATTCTCTTTTTCTCAAAAAAAATATTTCATATTACTCGAAATCGCTTCAAGGTCCAATGTCTTAGCGACTCTCTTCGCTTTTTCTTCAAGTTTAAGATCGTTTCAAGGTCTAATGCCTTAAGCGATTCTCTCCGCTTTTTCTTCGAATTCAACGTCGTTTCAAGGTCCAACGCGTTGACAACTCTTTTTCATGCAATTAAAATAAATCTTTCAAAAAAGAACTACGTAAGTCTGATTCCTCATTGCACTTGGGGATACGTAGGAGCGAGGGCAAACCCCTTATCGACCTAAAAAATAAAAAAATATAAAATCTTCTTTTCTAAAAATAAAAAAATATACGTATTTCTTTTTTCGAATAAACAAAAAATAAAACCAACATAATTTATGTTCTTAAGGGAAAATAAATAATTAAAAAAGTCACTTTATTTTAACACACTCGATTAAAGGTTGTCGTCTTCATGACGAACGTGTGGGGTGCTAACACCTTCCCCGTACGTAAATGACTCCCAAACTCTTTTTCTCTAAAATCGTAGACCATGTCTTATCTTTTTGGTTTTTACGACGTTTTCCTTAAATAAACGTTGGTGGCAACTCCATCTCAAGTTTTTCCTTTTTTGGGAAGCTTTTTTTTTTTTCCATCGCCGTCCCCGTCGTGGCCGGATAGGTTGCGACAATGAGTAGAAAGAATGTTGGTTAAATGAAAGGTATTATGATGAATATGAGCTTAAGTGGTTTTATAAAAGATGTTCAGGAGGCTGAATAAACAGTGAAAATGTGTTGGAATAGTTGTTTTAGTCGAGTTGGTTAATCGTTGATATTTGGCCTGGATAAAGGCAATTGAACTGATAGAATTGACTTGTGCAGAGTCTTTGGGAGACTCTAGTACCTTGGTTAGGCCGAGATAGACCTTGTTGAGGGTCTGTGAGTAGCCTATAAGATGAGTAGTTCTGATAACTCTAAGATAGAAGACAAAGAGGTTTAAATGGGAAGGAAATGCTTTACTTTTCTTTCAAACGGTTGAGGACCGTTGATGATTCTTACTTGTGTGTGCCTTTGTATAGTGCGTGACACCAAGGGTGTCGGTGGCGGAGACCACAGTCCAGGAATTGGACAGCAGAGCACTGCATTGTCAGGTAAGCTCTTTGTTCTTGGGAGTGTTTCCCACTGACTTTCTTCCACCATACTCCGAGGGAGTTATGGTTATTGTATATCATGATGCATATGTATTAAAATTGTGAGTTAATATTTGATTGAGATGAACATGTATGATGTACACTGTGATAGTGTACTGTGTTATTGAGATGAACAAGTATTTGATATACACTGTAATAATGTTCTGTGTTGTTGAGATTCTCTGGCCAATAGAATAGTTTTATGTGATGTAAGTCCTGAGTGAATGAGAGCCCTTCAATGGATGATCTTCCTCAGGCAGTGAGTGAAAATCCTGAGCGAATGAGTGCCCTTCAGTGGATGATCTTCCTCAGGTAGAGTTTGAGAGTCCTAAATGAATGAGTGCCCTTCAGTGGATGATCTTCATCGGACAGTGGTTGAGAACCCTGAGTGAATGAGTGCCCTTTAGTGGATGATCTTCCTCAGGTAGTATGTGATGAGAGTCCTGAGTGAATGAGAGTCCTTCAGTGGATGATCTTCCTCAGGCAGTGTGTGGAAGTCCTGAGTGAATGAGTGCCCTTCAGTGGATGATCTTCCTTAGGCCAGGTTATATATATATATATGTTGTATCTCTAAGAGAATGTGCCATGAGTGGATGAAATTCTCTTAGAAGAGCCATATATGTATGAGTAAAGTCCTGAGTGGATTTTCCTCAGGCAATGGTGCATATAGTTATATGTTGTGTTGTATTGTGTTGCATTCCTGATGTTGGTAGTGTCTAACGAAATGATACTGGTGCGATAATACACATGTGAACTGTTTATGAGAGCCGTGATGATGAGTAGTGCTATGTTGATTTTAATACCATATATCATGGAAGTGAACCAGGAGGAGGAAAAACCTCTAAGAACCCTGAGTTTATTGAGATTTTTATCTCACCCCTGTTGAGGATGTTGTTTTTCAGGTGATGTTTCTGGCAGAACTGATAGGTCCCAGGGTGGGAGGCTCCAGTAGGGACAGCCAGTGTGTAGCTGTTTGGCAGTATTTTGAGAGCTCCATGGCTCGTTATTCTTGTGTTTTGGCTCTATTTTGTACCCCTGTGAGGGAAGATATGCGGATGCATATATGATGTATATGGTTTACGATGTACATAAGATTATATGTATATCTCATATAATGTACATGTGGTTTACATTTTCTCCTGGTATATCTATATCGATATTACTGTTTATCTACCATTCTTTGAGTTATCTGTATCGTTGGGGCTGTGATGGTATTTTTTTTTGGGCATTCGTTTATATTTCGTGTATATAGACCATACATAATGAATCAAGAGATACGGTTTTGAAAACCCTTATGTGGGTTCGCTTTAATTAATTAGTTTTAAATATATTAATTATTGCGCTAAGTCTGATTAAGTAATATGTTAATACACCGGATGCATACGGGGTGTTATAACTAGCAAGTAACAACAGATCGAAGATGTCGATGATCGAGTATGTGGTGCTGTTTTAGGTCAAAGACGAAGTTACACTGTCGGAGGCAGATACCATGGTGGAGCGAATCAATTCCCTAGCCTCGCTGGAACAGCTTCGGTCATTATTGCGCATCAGAACCTCCGCATCATTGAACTTCACTCATTTCTTTCACACTCGTACGCGTTTCACTCCATGGACGACCTCCGCGCCTACGTGGCGCACCCATCCCACGTGGCGGTCATCGAGGCCAACACGCCCTTGGTTGCGAGTCACGTTCTTCAAGTTGAAGGAGGGTGTTGGAGAACACGTTAAAGATGAGGTTCTAGGGGCTATAAGAGGAATTCAATGTACGTTTCAGTTCACTTGCGTGGGAAATTTCTCTCCCGCGAGAGCCAAAGGATTCTCCATAGCTTCCCTTGAATTTTTTCCTGGATTAAACGAACTAGAGGCAGCGGATTCTAATGAGGAGCTAGGGAACTATCAGAGGAATGAGAAGATCAAGGAGCATCTCGAGAGTGTGATGGTGCTTCATTATGTGGTACCATCATCCAAAGCACCCTCAGCATCTTAAATGAGGTTATTATCATGTAGTAATAATCAGTTCCAGTATGAAAACCTGTGTCATTCGCTTTACTATATATATTGTAAGAGACCGCATGCTATGGAATGACACTACTTAACAATATAATAATGGACTGCAAAATTTGTTATATTTGATGGTTTTGCTTTACAGAGTAATTAATTGTTTTGTTCAATTTTTATTAAATTGATTTTGCGGCCATTATTCATTTGGTGTTAGCTACTTTCGCTGGCTACATACATACGTTTAACCTAAATTGAATAGCCTCCTGAGTTTAATTTCACTATTCTTGTATACTACTCCAAGGAACCAAGCAACGTTACACCCGGATTAAGAAATCTGTAGAACATATAAATGCAAAGCCTCTCCCCATTACCTGGATATAATCATTGTTTTAAACCATTCAACTACTATTGCTTGTTATAATAATGTGGGAAAGAAATACAAAAGTACCTTGGACAGATATAAAGAGTTGTTTTTTCAAGTTTTGGTACACAATTATATATTATTGAAGTATTCCCTTACTACAAGTAGCCACTAGATAGTTAAACATTTTCTAAACCAAAAGTCTGTTGTATAAACACCTTTAACTGTTTCTTAGTTGACGATATTTTAATTAAGAAATTTGATAACATGTATGTGAAGAAAGACATCTATATATGCGATCAGAAGAAACTGGTATCTTGATATTTATGGTGATTTCAATCTTGAAGCAATGTATGGGTATATATATTCTTGATTTTAATCTTGATTACAGAAAAAAAGTTTAAGGGGAACCTTTGCTATGATTTTTCAAACATGGAGATCTGATGAGAAATTTCATATTTCATATTTATAATCTTTTAATGAATGAATCAACTAACCTTTTGTTGGCCGGTGATGTGATTTCAATGAGTAGGTAACTCAAGATGGGTTCATGCCATGGAATGGTCTGGTCAGAAAGAATTTGCAACTTCACTTGAAGTTCCTTTTGTTGTTGATGGATTAGAAGCAGGATTATTGGAGAGCTATGGACCTCTAAGTTTCCTTAAGGTATTCTTTTTTCTGTCTTCACCCACATACACATATAGACATTTATGCTGTAAACACTATCAATAGCATCTTGAATTAGCCATACTTCAATAGTACTTTCTGTGTGAAATAGCCCAAAACTTTTAAAATGTATGTACTCAGCTGTGCTTATTACTCCAATTTTAACATTATATACAAATCATTAAGGGTGACAAAGATAGAAAAGATAACTAACACTTTCAATTCAATGTTAATGATTCGGATAAAATGTTAAAATTAAGGGCGGTTCACGATAATGAATATCTATTTTGTGCAGGGCTAGTTGCACACTTTTCTGCTAAGGTGAAATGCAAACTTGTGTTTTTGCATTGCTAACAGTCAAAGTTAATGTTGCAAAGGAATGCGCTAACAGCCAAATTCAATCACTACATCAATTTGACCCTTTAATTTAATTTATTAAATGATAAATATATATTTAGAATTTTAGTTTAATAAATTCTAAAGATAAGATTAAGAACTGCACATTACAGTTCATTTTGAAACTACAAAGATCTCATTCTCCATTAAAAGGAAGAGTTTACTTCCACTCTGTTATTCATTTCTCAACTATTTCGTCCGAACCAAACCAAAACTACTGACATATGAAAATGAGGGCCACATTATGTAACTAAAGAGACATATGACGGACCACTTTTAAGTATATAAAACTCAATTAGAACAGAAGTGACCCTAACCCCCAATTCCTGGCTCAAGTATTATTACACAATGGCCCGGGAGTTCTACAAACCTCAGCATTGCAGAGAGGTTTACACGGTTAGAAAACAAATTGGAAAGACCGAAACCTATGTATCGGATTATTATGTTCCACCTTTATCTTAACTACCAGGGAAGAAGAGAAAAAAATAAAGGAAGATAAACAATGATTATTTGTTGACAATTATATTACTACTTCTAGCAAATGGTGTGCATTCTGAAGTAAAACACAATTATTAACATAACAAGCTTATTACACACCTACTTCTTAAAATACATGCAATAAAAAACCACACAAAATAAAGCCATCTGATTGCATCATATAAAGTGTCTGGTACCTTTGCTTGGTTGCAGTAGCAGTCCCCTTTCTTCTTTTTTCATATTATAAATTAGGAACATTTTAAATAAACAATAGGGACTTCAATCTTTATTAGTTAAAAAAGAGATCGAAGTTGGGTTCCAAAAATAGTAGTTTCATCTGTACCTATGCTGCTCTCGTATGCTTTCTAGTTATGAATAAGACTTTATAATAAAAACCAACATTTTAAAATGCATGTAATAAGAACCACACATAAACAAAAGCATAAACAACATATAATTCTGAACCAGAAACCTATTAAGAATTAAGCTGCCGTACCACATTAATAAAAAAATCTTTTAAATGATGGACCCCTTTCTATAACATCATATTCTCCTATTTACTTTCTTTGTAAAGTAGTAGGAATAACTCATTAAATAGTTTTCATACTTTATAATACCGGAAGAATATATTCATAAATCATAATACTAGGTGAGTATCATGAAAATAATAAAGGTATTAGAAAACATTTGACAACCTAATTCTTCTTGTTCACTATTATTAGGTGTTACAAGGGAGTGAAAGTAGATAATCAGTATACACAGTCACCGAGAATACCTCTCCATCATAATAGGATCGATGGTCTAGCAGTTGTCCCTCGTTATTAAATTTCACACCACACATAGACTAAACAATTATCCAAGTACATCCAAGTTAAAATGTTCATAATCGAAGTCCTCAAAATCAATCAACTGCCAAATGTACCTCTGAAAAACTCCTTTCTTTCAAAGATCGATAATGTTTGTAGGATACTAGAACTAGAACCACTAAATAGTTGTCCACTTATTGTTTCGTAAGCTACATACGGTTCAGTTCCTATTGCCTATGTACCATTTCTTGATCAAATCTTGAAAAGGAGTAGAGAGAAAAAGACTTAACATCATATCTTTGTGTATTCTCCAACCCGAGGAGAGTTGCTATATGATAAATGAAACTACTATATGGTAAGTTTATACCCTACCAAAAACTGTTTCCTGGTTGTATTTGTCGTGAACTCCAACTTATAATAAATCCATTTACACCTATCGCTCAGTTAGGTCTTCTGTAAGGCCATCATATACCAGTGTGACGCCGTACCTTTAAGAACTTCCCACTTGAAAAAAAAAAACAAATCCTCTTGAAAACTAAAACAAATTAAAATAAATAATCACAAAGAAGGAAGAGTAATTACCATTTAGTGTGTCATTATTCTATAGATTCATATCTCATTATTTTTGGGTTCAGACAAAAAAACTATCCAACATCCACCAAAATTTCATATTTAATCAATTTCTGCAAATTACAAAGGGAAATATCAATACAAAAAAAGGGAAATGAAATTTGATGAAGAAAATATTAAGAGAGAGATAGAATTTCCCTTATTTGTTTTAGTTTACATGACTATATGTTAAATTGGAAACATTATTATTGGCTATGCTAAAGCTCTTCTAAGTTATCCCTTAGATGGTTTCCTTTCTCCATACAACTACTTGGTTACTCCTTGTGACTTAATTTGCGTGAACTTTATTAGACTTTAAGAATATTTTTTTATATAATTTATTAGACTTAATTACATATTTTACCACTTAACTATTATAATATTTCAAATTGTACCAATTAACTTTTTTTTTGCAATTTTATCATTTAATTTTATTTCTTTGCACATTTTACAATTGAGTTTTTCGATTTTCATGCATTTTATTATCATGTGAATATTTTTTTATAGACTATATATTTCATTTTCAAATGGGAAAAATATAAAATAATTAACCTAACTTTATAATCGTTAATATGAATTTAGTTTTATAGGATAAAATCAGAATAATGTGGGTGATTCTACCAAATAATGTTGTGAGGTATAGCTGTAATTCACATGCATTTAACAGAAGGGGAAGATGGAAGAGCTGCTGAAATTGGGACTCCTTTGTCTTCGTCAACCATAGTAGTAGAGGAGACATTTATTTGTAGATATTAAAGCTGACAGATGCTAGCTAGCTACTCCGGACAGGTAGTATTAAAACAAAGGCATACAACGTACGAACACCAGTACAAATACAATTCAGGACTTGAAGCAACTAAAAAATATATATAATTGATATCGATGACATTAATGTTGTTGTGAGTGAAAAAAATAAAAACAAGGAAAAAAAGTAGTTAGTAGTGGAAACATACTGCATTGCAGTTTGGAGGATAAAAAAATCTTAACGTAAGAGTTGAGCAAGGAAGAACCAAGAACAAGTTAAAGTATTTTTTCTTTTAAATATAATTTTAATCTTTCTATTTTATTCCATTCATAAATTTGACCCTCCTTTTTTAAAATAGAAATTATTGATTGTTCTATTTTAAAAAATATGTAATTTTGATCAAATTTTTCAATTTTACCTACCTTTTATTTATTCCATTCTATGTTGAGTGCATTTTGTCAATAAAGTATTTTATCTTATTAAAATGAGTTGAATGTATGATTTAATATTTTTGTTCCCATGAGCCTAATTTTAATTAAGTGATCCAATTTAAATTTTGGAAATCATTTTGTATATATTATTGAGTGAAACCCAACAGGTAAATGTGCTGAGAGTTTGAGTTTGCTTATAAGGCCTATTGGACTTAATATCCATAATGGTTGGACATTGGCCAAATGAGCAAATATGGATAATTTATTTTATAATTTATTATTTGGGGTAAATTTTAAATTAATATTTTTTTTACATTTAAGTTGTAAAAAAAATTTACGACTTTCATTTTTTTTACATATGACATGAGTTTTATTTTTTAGACTTTAAACTTGTAAAGCATAATTTTTTTTAATTTTTTTTATTGAAGTCATAAATAAATTTACAACTTCAATTTTTTTTGCACGTATATTTTTTAAAAAAATTATAAATAATTTTTTAATTTAATTATTTAATAAATAATTGTATATTTTATTTTTTAGTTTTATTTAATATATTCTATATTGTTTTATTTAGTACATTTTCTATATTTTTTTTACTATTGTTAAGAATTATTATTTGTTTTATAGATTAAAAAAAATGTAAAAGACTTAAATTTAAATAAAAATATTAAAATATACTAAATATTCGTATTAGTAAGATTGAATAAGTGAGAATTTTTGTTTGACTTATTGGCTGAGACCACTTTCGTACAAGAGGAAATTCAAGTCCTTCTTGTACTTTTTCATCATATAGGTTAAGTATTTGTGGGACAATGCATTAAATGCGGTCTCACCTCCATGATTGTACCAACAACAAACATCATTCGATATCAATTTGTAAAGATTTTGTAAATGTTTTCCAATTTATATATAAGGTCAACAAAGTTGTCATAATTACATGCGAGCAAGAAATTTAAAATGTTTGATCGGTTATGATTTCAATCTTTTGCATGATTTTTTTTAATTTACAAAACAAATAATAATCCTTAATATTAGTAAAAAAATATATTAAATAAACTAATATAGCAAAAATTAAGAAAACATTAAATAAAATCATACAAAAAATATAGAAAATATATTAAATCAAACAATATTAAAAACTATAAAAATATTTTATAGAATCATATAAAACATATATACATAATCCTAAATAAAAAAAAGTAAAAAAATATATTTATTTATTAAATAATTAAATTGAAAAATTATTTACAAATTTATTTAAAAATATTTGAATTTTTTTTTAAAAATTATGATTTTCTTTACAATTTTGAAGTAGTAAATAAATAAAATCTTACGACTTTAAAGTCGTAAATTTTTAAAAAAATATTAAATTATAGTCGTAAAATATTTTGTGACTTCATGGAGAAAAAAATTTCCTATGATTTTAAAGTCATGAATTTTAAAAAAATATATAAAAAAATTAGAAATTTAACATTTTTTATAACTTTAAATTTAACATATTTATCTACTCTCAAATTATAATTAACTAAAAAAATACCCATTGGTTGCTTCTCCTATAGATATATTTGTAGTAACTTGTTAAAATTAAGTGGAAGTTACTAAGATAAATCTTTATGCGAAATTACGATTAGGATTCATAGCTGTAATTCACATGCATGCATTTAACAGAGAGGGAAGAGGGAGAGAGCTGCTGAAATTGGGAATAGTTTGTCTTCGTCAACCATAGTAGTAGAGATATTAAAGCTGACAGAGATGCCAGCTCGCTACTCCGGACAGGTAGTATTAAAACAAAAGCATGCAACGTACGAACACCAGAAAGAGAAACAACTTTCGCTACAAATACAATTCAGGACTTGACATTCAATCGAAAGTATTAATCTAACCATTTTGGCGTTTGGTTATTTTGATTACTAGCTAGAAGTGATACATACCTAGTCTGATGAAAGTTTTCCAATTACAACCCCTGATTTTGTCTTGTATTGGACTAAGAAGTTTGGGCTTTAACTTCAGTGGAGCTTTTGCTATATCCACTTATGAGGTAAAACTTCATGCACTTCCATTACTATTTTTTGCACTTTCCAAGTTCCTATTGCATTATGAAAAGTCTATTCCAAAATGTAATTGTATTTTGAGATGAACTTTTTATAATGAACTACATTTCCAAATGGGTTTTCCATAATGCAATGAAAAATGCATAAACAATAGTGGAAGTGCATGAAGCAACATCCCACTTCCTGTTTTGCTAACTACACTCCAATTTGTTTTCTAAAATTTATTATCATATATACCCTTATACCCATAATGTTAATACAAAATTATTAATCCGTGATGTAATTTCTATGATGTTTTGTTTTAACATTGAGAAAAATAATTTTCAAAACACATTTATTTTTTTTAATTTTTAAAAGTATTTTCAGGAATACTATTAAGTGTTTTGAAAAATACTTTTTGAAATATTAAAAAAATAAAATTGTGTTCTGAAAAATACTTTTTGGAACAAGTTTGTTTTTTCTTGACATTTTGGAAAACCATTTTATGTTCCATGAACTATTTTCCAAAATGTTGAAAAAAACCTCCAAAAAAATTCAGCAAGACTCTAGATCTACTAAACACTGTATATAAAGGAAAAATTGCATAATACTGAAGCAATGGGATTGGAAAAAAACATATAATTGATATTGATCATTCAATTTGGACAACTCTAAGAGATATTTTGTGCAACAATTTGGAAAAAAGATAATATTTAGTTGTACATTGCTTCATATATAAAATAAGAGACATTAATGTTGTTGTGTGAGTAAAAAAATAAAAACAAGGAAGAAAAGTAGTTAGCAGCGGAAACATATTGGATTGGAGTTTGGAGAATGAAAAAACCTTAATGCTGAAGTAAGAGTTGAGCAAGAGAAGAACAAAGATAAATAAAATCAAGATATTGAACGGGATGAAGGAGAGGGTGATATGCGCCTAGCATATGATCCTTTCCAAGCTATTAGAAGCATGAAATCATCCATAATTGATCGAAATTGCTCATTATCTTGATAGATGTTGATGATTATATCCCTTACATGAGTTATGATTAATTTGAATGATTTTATAACAGGAAAAGCCTATTACACAGAACAAGTCAAGCAAAGGAAGCTGCCACGCTGCCAGAGTGGAGTGCCACGCCACCAGCGTGGCTAGGAGCCCAGAACTGCAATCTTCACTGGAAATCCACGCCACCAGCGTGGAGAGCCACGCCATCAGCGTGGGTATGTAAAAGCTTCCACGCCATCAGCGTGAGGTCCACGCCGCCAGCGTGGGAAGGGCCCTGCAAATGAAGAACTCACTGGAAACCCACGCTCCCAGCGTGGATGTTCAAAAGTTGCCACGCTACCAGCGTGGTAAGCCACGCCACCAGCGTGGAGACTGGCCTGAAAATGGATTATCCACTGGAATGTCACGCTCCCAGCATGGACACCCACGCCACCAGCGTGGGACATGAAGAAGACAGCCACGCTACCAGCGTGGGATCCCACACTACCAGCGTGGAACTCTGCTGACTGTGTAATCTTAAATGCTGCTGAGGGCAAAGCTGGGTTTTCACATATTCCTTATAAATAGCTTAACTCCAGCATTGAAGGCACGTTCCTGGACTTGAAGACTCACAAAATCTTAGGGTTTTAGAGCTTGGGAAGCTTTGCTAGGGCATTGGGAGTTGAAGGTCCAAGTGGAGGTTCTACTCCATCTTCTTCTCCTTATTTCTTAGTTGGGCATGTCTATTTTGGATGTAACTCAGCCACCCACTATGAGGTTTGGCTAGTTTATTTTGTAGTTAGGGCCAAGCACTTAATGTAACTCCCATTGGGATGTATTGAATGCTATTTTCATTTATCGAAAGTTATTTTTACTGCACTTTGCTTGTATGGTTTTATTTCTCCTTTGGATTTGATCACTCTAATGAAGAACTTAGAGTTAGGGTTCACAATAGGAATATTGGGACACTAATCTTGGACTTAAGTGAAGTAACTTGCTTGCATTACCTAGGAATAGGGATGTATGTTCGCAGTCTTGAATGTGTTGTTTAATGCTTAACCCTAGGAAAGTCACTAAGGGATTAGGGCTGGAAAAAGGGGTTAAAGGGTTATTTCTCTAAGGAATTAGTGAATAACTAGCTTATTGGTAGAACACATGACTGATTAATTGAGATATTTGAATGTAGTAAATAATATAATTCCATTGGGAGGAAGCATTGAGTGTGAGTGCCCTAGCTACTATCGTCACATATCGTTTTATATCCATTTACTTGTTCACACACTTTAATGTTCATAGCTTAGTTTAAACTCAACAATTACACACACACAAACCCAAACTTATTTAATTTTGTCATCCAACTTATTGATACGAATTACAATCTAATTGGTCAAACAATCCTCGTGGGAACGATACTTTACTTTATCACTTTATTGCTTGTACGATCGGTATACTTGCCGTGACGCAACAGAGGGGAATATGTTGTAGCTATGAAAGAGGGAATATGTTGTTGCATTGAGAAAAGGGAGTGTGCAAAGGAGAGTAGAAGGTTTGAAAGAATAAAATTATTTAAGTAATTTAATTTAAAAAATAGGGAAAGAGACTGAATACAGCAAAAGGCTTCATTAGATCAGAAGAAGAAAAAAGATATTTAGAGAAGAATAAAAAAAAGATGAAATCTTTGCCAACCTCTTTTCATATCTTTTTTTATTCATAGAAATTGAATAAAAATATCACAAAATTTATAATAATTCACAGTTATTCAAACAACTCATTCCTACCTCTTTACATTACTCTTTCTCTGTTTTCTAGTTAAAATATAAAAATGCCAACAATATATTAAGGAAAAATATATTATTACTATTGAAAAGAGAAAAGAAATTGTTAAAACAAAGTTAATATTTATAGTGGTTGGATATTAGGTTACTTTTTTACTTAACTCGCGTAGTGTTGGAGGGCTCATTGCTTCATCCAATAGCTACAAATATATTTTGTAGTTGAAGTAACTTGTATTAAGTGGAAGTTGCTAAGATAAATCTTTATGCCAAATTATGATTAGGATTTATAGCTGTTATTCATATGTATTTAACAGAGAGGGAAGAGGGAGAAAGCTGCTTAAATTGGGAATACTTTGTCTTCGGTCGTCAACCATAGTAGTAGTATTCAAATGGGGAATACTTTGTCTTCAACCATAGTAGTAGTATTCAAATGGGGAGTATTTTGTCTTCAACCATAGTAGTAGACTAGTAGTATTCAAATGGGGAATACTTTGTCTTCAACCATAGCAGTAGTATTCAAATGGGGAATACTTTGCCTTCAACCATAGCAGTAGTATTCAAATGGGGAATACTTTGTCTTTGCCAACCATAGTAGTAGTATTCAAATGGGGAGTACTTTGTCTTCGTACAAAGAACTTTCACTACAATTAAGGACTTGGCGTTCAATCTAAACAAATAATCTAACCATTTTGGCGTTTGATTATTATGATTACTAGCCAGAATGATGAACACCGGTGATGTTGTTGAGATCAATATTGAGGCGATGTTGGAGGGGGCAGAGGCACCCGTAGCTACTGAGTGTTGCATCTACAAAGTGCCGTTTAGTCTCCGAAGACACAACGAAGAAGCCTACACCCCAAAGGTTGTTTCTATTGGCCCTTTTCACAACGGCCATCCTCGCCTCCAAGACATGGAGAGACACAAACTCTTTTACTGCAACGCTTTTCTCCAACGAACTCAAACAACTTGGAACAGTTTGATCGGTAAGATTGAAGAGATGGAGTCCGTATTTCGTCGCTGTTATTCACACACTCTTGAGTTCAGCAAGGAGCAACTTGTGAAAATAATCTTGGTGGATTGTGC
>CM023946.1:38377710-38396772 GCA_013407115.1 Glycine latifolia
TTTGTGATTTTTTAATAGAAATAAGTGTAATGATATTACTTATAAGATACATGCTCAATAAGATAAAGTTTCACAATTTGTGATTTTTTAATAGAAATAAGTGTAATGATATTACTTATAATTAAGATACATGCTCAATAAGATAAAGTTTCGCAATTTGTGATTTTTTAATAGAAATAAGTGTAATGATATTACTTATAAGATACATGCTCAATAAGATAAAGTTTCACAATTTATGCTTATATGTACTCACGTTTATTTTGTATATTTTTGTAAAAAATTATTTTGTATATTATAGAGGCACTTTCAAATTAATGTATGTGAAATATTTAAAAAAAATAAGTTTAGGAAAATTAGAAAAATAAATAGCTTAATTTATCAAATATTATTTTATAATTAAAAAATACAGTAAAAATAAAAATTACAGGTGTTTCAAATATTCATTTTGGAAAAATATAAAAAATATATTTAATTGATTGAAAAACATTATTATACTAGTAATTTGAAGCTATCCAATCGTACTTATGGTTAATTAAAGAAATTTGAGCAATGACAAAAATATAAAATTATGTATAAATCAACAAATTAATGAGAAAAAATATTCATATCTCCATCCCAAATTTTAGCCCTTGTTTTTTATAGATTGTTTGTTGATGACATAACAATGACATTAACAACTCATAGACTTGTCATATCATCAAGAAGTCTATCACAATAGTCATATGTAAATTTTGTGTCTTCCCCTCTCTTGTTCTCTTTCTTTGTCTTATTTTCGATCTTTCATTAGATTCATCTATCACCGACCTCAATTAGTTTGAGTTAAAAGTGTTGTTGATGTTATTTTTTTAAATTATCAATGGTTCAAAATAATTCATAAAGTCATATTAGTTTATGAGAAATTAAAAAACACAGTTTACCCAAAAATTTACATGTAATTGTCTTATCAGACTCATTGAAAACTTGCTACCAACATTATTGTTATGTCATAAACTAACAATTATTTGATGACATAGATTTAAAAACAAAAAGTTACAAGGACAAAACTGGGGTAAAATATGCCAAAATTATTTGTTGGAGGTAAAATTTGTTAAAAAATAAAAAGTGTAACTAAACCTTATTTTTTAATGACAAAAAGAAACTTAAATAGCTTTTTGATTCCTATAAAATAGATTTTTTTAGTCATTCAAAAATTTTGTTTTGATTTTAGTTTTTGTAATTTTAATTTTTAGTTTAATTCCTGTTATCAAATAACAGTACTAGTTGATGACGTAACAAAAACATTGATATCCATTGACTTACCACATCACTAAGGAGTTTGATAGGTGATACTTTTATGCATACTTGATTTTTGAACTTAAATTACATAACAATTATCTCATTTCTTCTTTTTTAATGCTCTGTTTGATCCAAAAAGATAGGAATTCAGATTCTTTTGAATTTTTAGCTTAAGAAAGTTAAAGTTAGTGAATTTTACAGTGTTTAGCTTTATTTTGTAGAGTTTTGGTACAACAACAATGGTTGAAAAATGTGACAAGAATTGGAGCAGTTCGCTCAATGCGCCAGTGCGCTCTCAGAACGAGAAGTCCAACCTGGAGGAACATGTGTCAGGCATCTAGTGGTTCTCAAGCTAGTTGTATTGTGCATGTGCGCTCAACACACACATGCAGGCTCGATGCGTTGTCACTTAAGCTTGTTGTACTGTGCATGGCCCTCAGCACATATATATAGGCTTAGTGAGCGATGACTTTTTGAAAAACACAAGATTGCAACATTTTTGAGGTGGTTACAAGGGCATTATTTCATTGGACAAATGGAGTTCACCTATGATAATTTTCTGGAGACAAAAGTCACTTTGGGAGATCTTTTTCTTGGATGTTCTCCATTTTTTTTGTTTCTTCTTCTTGTTTTGGGTCTCTCATGGACCCATTCCCATTATTGGGGTTTGAATATCAAAAACTCTGTGATGTAATGTTCTTTACTATTCATTTAATGTTATTTTAGTATTATTGCTTCATTTCTATGTTTTTTTTGTTTTATTTATGGTTTAATCATTGGGAAATGTTATTACACTAAAAACTTTAAGGAACTTCTAAGTAACCTATATCTAGGGATGAAATGATGTTGGTTAGTCTTATTTATGCATCTTTATTTTTAAAGCAAGTTACTTGGTTTGGATTTCTAAGAGACTAGGAGTGAAATCAAGTGACTTAGACTCTTTCACATGAGAAATCATGATTATGATAGATTAATTAGTGAAGTTAATAGTTGGAATAACTTTAAATGATAAAAAATCTTTAACATTACATCAAGAGTAGTTTTGGTAGGTCAAACACCTAACACTTCTACAAAATCTACACCAAGTTGTCATTTTTACACTCAAAATATTTGTTTTTCTTGTCTCTTGAACCTTGTTCTATTTTTATGTCTTTTATTACTATTGATCTTTATATTTTTGCACTTTTATTCTAAAATATATCAGCTTTTTTTTCACTCCGTTGCTTGAAATATAATATATACAAACTCCGAGTCCAAGCAATGTCCCTGTGGATTTGTCACTCGATTTTACCGTTTATTACTACTTGTGTGAATTGTTACTTTTGCCAAGAAGTTAACAATAGGATTGTGATATGCAACTTTTTTTTATATAAATTGTCTTTTAAAATCATCATATATTCAAAATAATCAATAAAGCTATATTAGTTGATTAAAGATTTAAAAACACAATTTATCCAAAATATTATGTGATTATCATGTTAGACTTGACAATGTGACAAGTCAATGAATTGTCATCATCAATATTATATCATCACTTAACAGGTTTACTTAACAACAAATATTAAAACAATTTTTTTAAAAGAACTAAAATAAAAAAACATTTTATTTTAAAAGGACCAATTAAAACTTTATTTAAGAAAATAAAAATTGAGTTTTATGCTATCTATGTTATGAGTTTGTTTCCTTAAAAAAATATGATTTGTTTTTTTCCATAATTTTTTGTTAAAAGAAATAAAACATAGAATAATAATATTTGTATTGTTTAATATCATATCATTTTTACAAATCAGATCTTAAATGTGTAAATTTACTTTTAAAATAATACAAATATTAATCAGTATTATGAAGACTGGAGAAAGTAATTAAGGAATAAAAAAGATATACTATTAACATATTTTATTGTAATTCTTAATAATTTTTATTATTAATTCTTTAATGCACACTTCCCCATTAGGTAGCCCTAATCAGCTAATCTAATGTTGGAGATGATGTTTTTCAGACTAAATGGTTGTAATAGTAATTACGATACATCAACATGAATAAATTTTAGGATAAATAAATATTTTTGTTTCGAAAAGTGTGTGACACTCATAAATACGTCTCTAAAAGATAAAAAAATAAAATTTAGTCTCTCAAAATGTAAAAAGTAAAACAAATTCGTCTCACCGTTAAATTAATTTTAGAGAACTTACCTATGTGATACGTAGGGATGAGTGACACAAAAATTGAGTGGGAAAGCTATACAAGCATTGTATTTCTGATTGTTAAATAATGAATCTTTTTCTTATACTTTCCATTTTTACTGCAATATTCCTTTTGTCTCAAAACGTTTCAATGGCTTCCTTATTTCAGGTGTTGAAACAGATTAATTTATTAGTCCTTCCCAAAATTACTATGGATATGCATCAAGTTATTTAGTGCTGGCTCTTGAAGTCCATGTCTATGGTGCAAAATATGATCTAAAGTAGCTTACCCAGATTCGGATTTGTAAGATGATAATGTCCTGATACATACCTAGTTTAATTTTATAGCTATTTGATATTTGTACGTGTTGTGTTGTGTTGCTTTTGATATTTGTGAGATGATGATGTCCTGATACATACCAAGTCTGATAAAAGTTTTCCAATTACAACCCTGATTTTGTCGTGTTGCTTTTGATATTTGTGAGACTTATAGCTATTTCAGGGAGGAACAAATGTTCCAACATAGTCTAATACCTATTTACAGTTTGATCAAAAGAGAGATGAAATTGAGAAAGTTGTATCACTTTATATATACAATAAAAGGCTTTCAGAACAATATTAAGAAGATGAGATCAAGAGATAATTTTAATTACTCATTTCTTTTTCTTTCTAAAAAAGAAAGTTGAAATATAAATTTCAAAGTTGGGTTTTGTAAAATCAATCCGACTTTATATTTGTATCAATTGTTTACTTGATTAAAAAAAAAGAGAACCCTATAACACCATTTTTGTAATCTGAAGTTGCTTTGCCTCTTGTGAAAGTCAGTTATGCAAATAACAAAAAATGTCGACGTTATTGGACTAAGAAGTTTGGACTTTAACTAGTTCATTAGAGCTTTTGCTATATCCACTTATGAGGTAAAACTTCATGCACTCCCATTATTATTTTCTGCACTTCTGAAGTTCCAATTGCATTATGAAAAGTTCATTTTGACATGCAATTTATATTTTGAAATGAGCTTTCCATAATAAACTACATTTCAAAATGAGTTTTTGATAATGCAATGGAAAATGCAAGAAACAATAATGGAAGTGTATGGAGCAACATCCCACTTCTTGTTTTGCTAACTACACTCCAATTTGTTTTCTAAAATTTATTATCATATATACCCTTTATACTTATAACGTTAATACAAAATTATTAATCTGAGATGTAATTTCTACAATGATATTTTTTTTAACATTTAGAAAAATAATTTTCAAAACACATTTATTTTTTTAACATCTTTTAAAGTATTTTCTGGAATACTATTATGTGTTTTGAAAAACACTTTTTGAAATGTTAAAAAAATAAAATTGTACCTAAACTACTTTTTGGAAAATACTTTTTGGAACAAGTTTGTTTTTTCTTGACATTTTGGAAAACTATTTTATGTCCCATAAACTATTTTTCAAAATGTTGAGAAAAACATCCAAAAAAATTCAGGCAAGACACTAGATCCACTAAACACTGCATATAAAGGAAAAATTGCACAATATTGAAGTAACTGAAGGGGAAAAACATATAATTGATATCAATCATTCAATTTGGACAAAAGAATTTGGTGCAACAATTTGGAAAAAAAGCATAAAATTTTGTCATGTGTTTCTTCATATATAAAATGAGAGACATTAATATTGTTGTGTAGTGAAAAAAAATAAAAACAAGAAAAGTAGTTAGGAGCGGAAATATATTGCATTGGAGTTTGGAGGATGAAAAAACCTTAATGCTGAAGTAAGAGTTGAGCTAGGGAAGAATAAAGATAAATAAAATCAAGAGATTAAAGGGGAAGAAGGATAGGGGAATGTGTTTGTAGCTCTGAAAAGGGAGTATGTTGTTGCATTGAAAAAATGGAGTGTGCAAAGGAGAGTAGAAGGTTTGAAAGAAGGAGATTATTTAAGTAATTTGATTTTAAAAATAGGGAAAGAGATTATTTAAGTTGACAGAGATGCTAGCTAGCTACCTCTTTTTATATCTTTTTTGATAAATAAAAATCAAATAAAATATCAAACTTTTTACAGCAATTCCGGTGTTCAAACAAATCATGCATACCTCTTTACATGTCTCTTTTTTATAATTGCATGCATTTAGTTGTAAATGTTAAATGTATAATATAATTATATACATTTAGTTATAATTGTGTAAGCTTAATGAATAAGAATCAAAACTAATAAAATTTAGAATACTTAATACATTTTATAAAATAACATTGTCTATCTTAAAAAAAAAAGATGCCTAAAAGATATTTAATATTAACTAAAAGTATTTTAATTTATGATATTATTAATAAAATAAAATAATTGAAATTAATTAACTTTGGTTGTCCTATAACAAAGAATCAAATTATTATTTTATAATATATATTAACTAAATGTACTTATTATTTTGATAAATATAAATTATTTAATATTAAAAATGTTAAAGAATAAAATAAAATGTAGAATAGAAAAAATATAATAATCTATCTACTATATAAAAATACTTTTAAAGAATAATTCATAGAAGAAAGGTTGTCCATGTTTATCATATACCAACCCACAAAATAAAATAAAAAAATAAACTTGTCATAAAGAGTTAATATAGATTTGAAAAGGGATAATTCAAACTTTGATAACAGAGGTAGTAGATAGAAAATAGTGTATAAAGCTAATTTCTTTGAGAAGATGACACTTGGAACCATGAGTGTTATGATCAGCAAATGCCATGGTTAGAAAGGCCTGGAGCAGCATGCTTTAGCCTAGGTGACTCATCTGAAATAAATCAAATATACAAATTGTAAGGAACAATGCATATTTGGGATGCCGTACAAAGAATATGAGATGTCGTAAGGTTTAAGAGGTTTACAGAAGCCTACATTTGAGTCACATAACTTTTAAGTACAAGAAAAAGCTAAAATGTGTTTATTCAGAACTCCTTTTGAATTGAATTGATAAACTTTCTGCTTTAGGTAATTAATTGATCATAAATTTCAAAAACAAAAAATAGAGAAAATATCATTGCATATTTGGGATTCTTCTAAGAGGTGTCGTAAACTAATTTTATTCCAAAAACTTAATACGATATCTTCTATGCTGAAATTGAAGTTTTAGTGATGTACCAACAATTACAAAAACTTAATAAATGATTTATTTGAGCCTGAAATTGAAATTAATTCAATGCATAGGATCATATATCTTTTGTCTTTCTTTTGTTTGCAGTCTAGAAGCTTCTACTTCTTCCATTTTCAAAAGGAGAAGAAAAAGACAAAAGAAATATACATTTGTTGAATAAAATTGATAAAAATATTTGTGGTAGTGTACTCAACAACAGAAAAAGCGTGTCCAAGAAGAACAAGAGTTGATGTGGACTGAGCTAAAAGTGTGACGAGGTGACACGTGGCTAAACAAAACCTTTTTTATTACAGTAATAATAATAATAAATAGATATAAAAATGCCAACAATATATCAAGGGAAAATATATTACTATTGAAAAGAGAAAAGAAATTGTTAAAAGAAACTTTAAAAAAGTTTAAAAAAAAGTTAAAGCAGAGGTGCTACCTAGCTACTCCAGACAGGTAGTATTAAAGCAAAGACATGCAACGTACGAACACCAGAAAGAGAGAACTTTCGCTACAAATAGAATTCAGGACTTGACATTCAATCTAAACAAATAATCTAACCATTTTGGCGTTTGGTTATTTTGATTACTAGCCAGAATGACGAACAACGGTGATGTTGTTGAGATCAATATTGAGGCCATGCTGGAGGGGACAGAGGCACCCGTAACTACTGAGTGTTGCATCTACAAAGTGCCGTTTAGTATCCGAAGACACAACGAAGAAGCCTACACCCCAAAGGTTGTTTCTATTGGCCCTTTTCACAACGGCCATCCTCGCCTCCAAGACATGGAGAGACATAAACTTTTTTACAGCAAGGCTTTTCTCCAACGAACTCAAACAACTTGGGACAGTTGGGTAGGCAAGATTGAAGAGATGAAGCCCGTGTTTCGTCGCTGTTATTCACACACTCTGGAGTTCAGCAAGGAGCAACTTGTGAAAATAATCTTGGTGGATTGTGCTTTTATACTTGAGCTCTTTTGCAGATTCTCTAATAATCAAGAAACGAAAAAGGACACGTGTCTTTCAAAACCTTGGTGGAGGAAGAGCATAACATGTGATTTGTTGTTACTTGAGAACCAGGTTCCTTTTTTTGTTCTTGAGAGACTCTTTAATCTGTCCTTCTCTTCACGGGGTGGTGACTTCCCTTCATTTCTTCAGCTTACGTTTGACTTTTTTAAAGAGTTCAATGGATCGAACTTAAAGTTTAACAATATTAACGGAATAAGGCACTTCACGGATCTGATAAGAACTTTTCACTTGCCAGATCCTCTGCCGCATAGGACAGATGGTGGAACAATCGATATCATACATCTTCCTAGTGCCACTGAGTTATCAGAAGCAGGATTGAGGTTTAAGGTTCTTGAAAGTGAGTCTTGTTTACTAAAGTTTGACTTTTCGGGACGGGTTCTTGAAATCCCGCAGTTGCTAGTGGAAGATTGGACTGAAACATTGTTTCGCAATATGGTGGCATTGGAGCAGTGTCTCTATCCTTTCCAATCTTACATTACGGACTACGTTGATTTTTTAGACATCCTTGTAAACACCAACAGAGATGTGGATATAATAGTTCAAGAGAGAGTCTTTCTTAATTGGCTAGGGGACACTGATTCTGTGGCTACCATGATTAATGGCCTTGTGAAAGATACTACAGTAGAAAATATCTCTTACGATTACTCCTCTCTCTGTGTAAAGTTGAATGACTTCCATCAAAATCCTTGGCTTAAGTTGAAGTCGACTCTGAGGCGAGATTATTGTAGAGGTCCTTGGCAAACTGCTGCTTCCACTGCTGCCATTATTCTTCTCATTCTCTCTTTTGTTCAAACAGTTTGTTCTATCTTGCAAGTAATACATCAATAGAATATGTCTCCAGGCCCTCTCCCAAAGACCTGCTGGTAAATTTAGTTATTGTTCAATGCTGAATTTTTTTCTTATTCTGTTCCATTTTTACTGCAATATTCCTTTTGTCTCAAAACGTTTCAATGGCTTCCTTATTTCAGGTGTTGAAACAGATTAATTTATTAGTCCTTCCCAAAATTACTATGGATATGCATCAAGTTATTCAGTACTGCCTCTTGAAGTCTGTGTCTATGGTGCAAAATATGATCTAAAGCAGCTTACCCAGCTTCAGATTTGTGAGATGATAATATCCTGATAAATACCTAGTTTAATTTTATAGCTATTTGATATTTGTGTTGTGTTGTGTTGCTTTTGTCTTGTGTTGCTTTTGATATTTGTGAGATGATGATGTCCTGATACATACCTAGTATGATGAAAGTTTTCCAGTTACAGCCCCTGATTTTGTCTTGTGTTGCTATTGATATTTGTGAGAATTATAGCTATTTCAGGGAGGAAAAAAAGTTTCAACACAGCCATATACCTATTTACAGTTTGATCAAAAGAGAGGTGAAATTGGGAAAGTTGTCTCACATTCTATAAACTATAAAAGGCTTTCGGAACAACATTAAGATGATGAGACCAAGAGATAATTTTAATTACTCATTTTTTTTTCTTTCTAAAAAAGAAAGTCGAAATATAAATTTCAAGTTGAGTTTTGTAAAATCAATCCAACTTTATATTTGATTAAAAAAAATGAGGACCCTATAACACCATTTTTGTAATCTGAAGTTGCTGGCCCGATTCTTGAATATTTTCATTGAATTATATTCATCACTGTTTGATATTAGAAATCCCATCATTAGTGTAGGACTTAAGACTTGAGTGACAGAAACAAGGGAACCATATGAAATGATCTATTTATTCAGAAGAAGCTTTGGATTACCAGAACTTATTCAGAACCGGGTGAGGAATAAAAATGAAACAAAAGTAGATTTGGAACATCCTATCTCATTTTCTATGTGCTTTTGACAGTAACTCACAGGTCACTTCCTCAGTATCAAGACAAGAGCACCATAGACTAAATTGTACTCAATAATGCATTAGTTCCCTTCTCCTGTTATGCTACAAAACCCTTATAGTCCTCTCCTTTGTTTCAATTTCTTCTATTTCTCCCTTGCCCTTTATTCCTCTCCCTTGTAAAACCTTATTGTTGGTGGTGATGATTGAAGAACCTTGTAACTTCCATAGGAATTGACATGTGTCTAAACCTACCAACTCTATTGCCCCAAGAGTGAGTGAGATTTTGACTCATTGACTTTGATAAATCACTTTAACTTAAAAACTCTATGTAATGTACAGTTTTAGCAGTCAATGATGGGTTCCCCAACAGTTAGATTCCTCTGCACTGTCCATGGTGGGTCTAATAGTAGTCCGGAAGCCATAGTAAAGGCGATGTCCAAGGAGATTGTTGGCAAAGTTGCTTGGGCCATCATAAGTTGGCATTAAAATGTCATAAAGAAGACAGACCATGTAATCCACAGCAGAACCTGCCAATCCCCTAGTGTTTTCAGCAAGCTCTTCAGAGTTTTCCGCAGAAGAATGATTCTCGAGTTGAGGGAACAAACTTCGAAATGGCTTCATAAATCGATCCCGGCCAAATAATTCACCAGCTGCAAGATATATATATCCTGGTAGAATTGTCAAAACCCAATGCACGCAAAATAAGATCAACCTGCAATGAGAAACACATAAATGTACATCCAATTCAAACATTGGAATCATATCATAGTCATAATCTCTAACAAAATTGAAATTTGTCATTACCAGCATGTGTATAAAGGTTAGTCCATTTACCAGACCCTGATAAACAAATTAAAGAACAATGAAAGCAGAATTATTTTTTACCTCCTCAGGAGTCAACGGGCATTTCCCAATAGCACTTCTTTCATTATAGACAAGTCTTTTCGGTGCAAAATTTTCTTTTCGATACTTCTTCAAAATCTTTTGCTCCTCAGGTTTAAATATATAGAAGCATCTACCATCACATTCATATTCAAGATAATTTAGAAAAAGTAGCATCCCATTATGTTTTGGGCAGGGGAGAATTGAGTTCATTTATCTACCAATAAAACAGACTCTCGAATCAGCACTTGCGGTACGGCAAAAAAATCAATTTATTGCAATTTTAAAAAATAATTACACAAATATTGTGTTTTTAAAACTATTTACACAAATTTTGCAGCCATTTACGTCCATATAGGACACAACCTAATACGTCCAGCACTGACGTAACAAAGACACGTCCATATAGGACGCATATGGGTACAAGACACGCCCATATAGGACGCATCCTTGCACCAGCATATCTTTCCCAACCCAAGCATTTTTTGTTGATATGTGCAATGTCTCTAACTCTATAGTTTGAGTTTCTCTGCCTTATGTGTCAGTTTAGTCAAGTAAGTTTTGCTTTGGTTTAATATATGTTTTTTAAATAATATGAAATATGTTATATTGTTGTGTTACATAATTATTATTAGGATAGAAAATTGTTAGTGACCTGAGTTTAGTAGAAATATTTAGTTGTTTATTTAGTGAATTAGCTTATTAGTAAAAACCTATGTAAGGTGATTACCTAGGTTACAATGGTTTTGGGTTTACGTTAGTATTAGTTGGTGACATAAGTTTTCGTTAGTTAGGTAGGTTATGACTTAAGTTTTCATTAGTTAACTATGTAGGTTATCACCTAGGTTTTAAATAGTTAGTTACGTAGGACCTAGGTTTTAATTAGTTGGTTACGTAGGTTATGACCTAGGTTATAATTAGTTGGCTACGTAGGACATATGTTTTAATTAGTTTGTTACGTATGACCTAGCTTTTTGATTCCTATAAAATATATTTTTTTAGTCATTCAAAAAAATTGTTTTGATTTTAGTTTTTGTAATTTTAATTTTTAGTTTAGTTCCTGTTATCAAATAACAGTACTAGTTGATGTCGTAACAAAAAAATTGACATCCATTGACTTACCACATCATTAAGGAGTCTGATAGGTGATACTTTCATGTATACTTGATTTTTGCACTTAAATTACATAGCAATTATCTCATTTCTTCTTTTTTAATGCTTTGTTTGATCCAAAATTATAGAAATTTAGGCTCTTTTGAATTTTTAGCTTAAGAAAGTTAAAGTTAGTAAATTTTATAGTGTTTAGCTTTGTTTTGTAGAGTTTTGGTACAACAACAATGACTGAAATATGTGTGAAGAATAGGAATAGCTCGCTCAGTGCGCCAGTGTGCTCTCAGCGTGAGAAGCCCAACCTAGAGGAACATGTGTCAAGCCTTTGATAGTTCTCAAGCCAGTGTTACTGTGCATACGCGCTCAACACACATGCAGGCTCAGTGCGTTGTCACTTACGCTAGTTGTACTATGCATGGCCCTCGACGTACACATGTAGATATAGTGTGTGATGACTTTTTGAAAAACACAAGAGTGCACCATTTCTGAGGTGGTTAAAAGTGCATTATTCCATTGGACAAATGGAGTTCGCCTAGGACAGTTTTCTAGAGACAAAAGTCACTTTGGGAGCTCTTGTTCTTGGATGTTCCCTATTTTCTTTGTTTCTTCTTCTTGTTTTGGGTCTCTCATGGCCATGAGAGATAAACTTACCCATCCTCACTATTGGGGGTTTAAATACCAAAAACTTTTGTGATGTAATGTTTTTTACTATCCATTTAATGTTATTTTAGTATTATTGCTTCCTTTCTATGTTTTTTGTTTTGTTTATGGTTTAATCATCGAAAAATGTTATTACACTAAAAACTTTAAGGAACTTCTAAGTAATCCATATCTAGGGATGAAATGGTGTTGATTAGTCTTATTTATGCATCTTTATTTTTAAAGCAAGTTACTTGGTTTAACTTTCTAAGAGACTAGGAGTGAAATCAAGTGATTTAGGCTCTTTCACATGAGAGATCATGGTTATAGTAGATTAGTTAGTGAAGTTAATAGTTGAAATAACTTTAAATGCTAAAAAATCTTTAACATTACATAAGAGTAGTTTTGGTAAGTCAAACACCTGACACTTCCACAACATTTGCACCCAGTTGTCATTTTTACACTCAAAATATTTATTTTTCTTATCTCTTGAACCTTGCTCTGTTTTTATGTCTTTTATTACTATTGAACTTTATATTTCTGGACTTTTATTCTAAAATATATCAGCTTTTCTTCATTCAGTTGCTTAAAATTTGATATATACAAACTCTAAGTCAAAACAATGTCCATGTGAATTTGACACTCGATTTTACCGTTTATTACTACTTGTGTGAATTGGTACTCTTGCCAAAAAGTTAACAATAAGATTGTGATATGCAATTATATATATATATATATATATATATATATATATATATAAATTGTGTTTTAAAATCATCATCTATCCAAAATAATCAATAAAGCTATATTAGTTGAATAAAGATTTAAAAATACAATTTATTAAAAAAAATGTGATCATCATGTTAGACTTCTTCTTGACAATGTGACAAGTTAATAAGTTATCATCGTCAATATTATATCATTAATTAACAATTTTACTTGACAACAAATATTAAAACAATTTTTTTAAAAGAACTAAAATAAAAAAAAAATTATTTTAAAGTGACAATTAAAACTATATTTAAGACAATAAAAATTGAGTTTTATGCTATCTATGATATGAGTTTGTTTCCTTAAAAAAATGATTTGTTTTTTTCATAATTTTTTTATTAAAACAAATTAAACATAGAATAATAATATTTGTATTTCTCAATATCATATCTTTTTTACAAATCAGATGTTAAATGTGTAAATTTACTTTTAAAATAATACAAATATTAATCAGTATTATGAATACCAAAGAAATTAATTAAGGAATAAAAAATATATACTATTAATATATTTTGTTGTAATTCTTAATAATTTTCATTATTAATTCCTTAATGCATACTTCCCCATTAGGTAGCCCTAATAAGCTAATCTAATGTTGGAGAGGATTTTTTCCAACTAAGTGGGTTGTAATAATAATTATGATACATCAATATGAATAGATCTAAGGATAAATAATCATTTTTGTTCCTAAAATTAAAGTGTGCAACACTGATAAATATGTCTCTAAAAGATAAAAAATAAAATTTAGTTACTAAAAGTGTAAAAAGTTAAACAAATCTATCCCATCATTAACTTCTTTCATTAACTTTAAAGAATTCGCCTATGTGATACGTAGGGATGAGTGACACAAAAACTGAGTGGAGAAGCTATACAAACATTGTAGTTCTGGTTGTTAAATGCTGGATTTTTTCTTATTCTTTTCCATTTTTACTGCAATATTCCTTTTGTCTCAAAACATTTCAATGGCTTCCTTATTTCAGGTGTTGAAACGGATTAATTTATTAGTCCTTCCCAAAATTACTATGGATATGCATCAAGCGATAATTTTAATTACTCTTTTTTTTTCTTTCTAAAAAAGAAAGTCGAAATATAAATTTCAAGTTGGGTTTTGTAAAATCAATCCGACTTTATATTTGTATCAATTGTTTACTTGATTAAAAAAAAAGGAGTACCCTATAACACCATTTTTGTAATATGAAGTTGCATTGCCTCTCGTGGAAGCCAGTTCTGCAAATAACAACAAAACGTCAACGTTTAATAATCGAATTGAAATGAAAATTAGTATCGAATGGAACCGTTGTTGTTTAAACTAACTATACCTCCTCATGGTTAAGATTCAACAATGACTCTGTTATGTTACGCTTCGGTGGTGAAGTAAGGATTGGAATGGTGGTTGTGGCTGAGAGCACCAGCGATCTAAGTGGCAATGGCCGGTGGATATGTGGTGGTGGGAGAAAGAAGGTGAAACATAATCACCGTCATTAAATTGAAATAATAATTACAGAAAATGGAATGGACTAATCGATTGGGGACAGGGGTTATGAGCTTCTGGGTGGGTTTGGAGAATAGGCTACAGAGATTGTATTGGACTAAAAATTTTGGGCTTTAACTAGTTCATTGGAGCTTTGGCTATATCCACTTATGAGGTAAAACTTCAATCTCCCACTATTATTTTCTGCACTTCCCAAGTTTCGATTCCATTATGAAAAGTTCATTGCAGAATGCAATTGTATTTTGAAATGAGCTTTTCATAATGAACTATATTTAGGAATGGTGCATGTAGCAACATCCCACTTCCTATTTTGCTAACTACACTCCATTTTGTTTTCTAAAATTTATTATCATATATACCCTTTATACCCATAACATTAATACAAAATTATTAATTTGTGATGTAATTTCTATGATGTTTTGTTTTTAACATTCAGAAAAATAATTTTCAAAACACATTTATTTTTTAAAGTACTTTTTGGAATACTATTTTGTGTTTTGAAAAAAACATTTTGAAATGTTAAAAAAATAAAATTGTGTTTTGGAAAATACTTTTTAGAACAAGTTTGTTTTTTCTTTTGGAAAACCATTTTATGTCCCATAAACTATTTTCCAAAATGTTGAGAAAAACATCCAATAACATTCAGGAGAGACACTAGATCCACTAAACACTGCATATAAAGGAAAAATTGCACAATACTGAAGCACCTGAAGTGAAAAAAACACATAATTGATATTGATCATTTAATTTGGACAACTCTAAGAGACACTTTGTGCAACAATTTGAAAAAAAAACATAAGATTTAGTTATACGTTGCTTCATATATAAAATGAGAAACATTAATGTTGTTACGTGAGGGGAAAAAATTTAAAATAATAAGGAAGAAAAATAGTTAGCAGCGGAAACATATTGCATTGGAGTTTGGAGAATGAAAAAACCTTAATGCTAAAAGTTGAGCAAGACCACAGATAAATAAATTCACGAGATTGAAGGGGATGAAGGAGAGGAGAATGTGTTGTAGCTATGAAAGAGGGAGTATGTTGTTTCATTGATAAAAGAGAGTGTGCAAAGGAGATCGAGTAGAAGGTTACAGGAGAGAAGAAGGTTTGAAAGAAGAAAACTATCTTAAGTAATTTGATTTTAAAAAAAAGGGAAATAGATTGAATATAACAAAAGGTTTCATTAGATCATGGAAAAGAAGAAGAAAAAGATTTTTAGAGAAGAATAATAAAAAAAAAGATGGAATATTTGAAAGATCACGAATAGGGATGAATGTCTTCTTTTCCTGTTTTACCCTTTTCGATACTCATATATCTTTTATTTATTTTTTACACTGAAAATAAAAATGACTTTTTTATATCAATTAAATTATTGGTTTGAAGGTATTTAATTAAAAATTTTAAATAACATCTTAATTTCAAGTATTACAAAAAAAAAATCTGAAGATTTGTTTTAATAAAATTGGCGATAATTCATATAATAATATGAATATAAAAAAGTTATAAAAAAATCTCTCTCCTCCGACTTGTTCGCTTTTTTCACTTTAACAACGTATTCACGCATATTTATATTCCAACTTCGTATTTTTGGTTATGCTAGCTCCCTCGTCTTCGCAACGCAACAGTTGGATTGGATGCTATGCTTCTTCTTCCCATCCACACCCTTTTAACTTTCCAACACACAATATATATATATAGATTCCTTTTTTCTTATTTTTGTTTTGAATTTCTACATATGATTAATATTCCATAAATTTATAGACCACACCGAAAATTCACATGACAAAGACGGTAGAAGTGGGCCTAAGACGAAAAGGACTTAACAAGGATCCCCATTTTTTGGAGGACAAATTCTACTTGGCCAATTCAAGCTAAAATGTTTCTTTTTGTTGCCCATATAAGAAGTCTAAAAAGAAAACGTTATAGATTTTGTATTCATTGGTGTTTGATGGACACAACAATTCTAAAAAAAAAAACAAAAAATGAAGGACACAAAACCAAACCTGAGTAGAATCTAATGTTCTAAATTATGATCATCGGCACAACCCATGTAAGCATGTTTTCCCTATTTTTTTCCTTTAAAAAGTTATATTTTATAGTTGAAGTAACTTATTAATTTTTTTTTTTACATAGGACTATGAGTTTTATTTTTTAGACTTTAAAGTCGTAAAGCTTAATTTTTTTAATTTTTTTTATTGAAGTCATAAATGAATTTACTATTTCAATTTTTTGGCACATATTTCTTTTTAAAAAATTTAAATAAATTTTTTATTTAATTATTTAATAAATAAATGTATTTTAATTTTTTTAATTTTATTTAATATTTCCTATATTTTTATATGATTTTATTTAATATTTTCTTTATTTTTTGTATATTATTTTACTTAGTATATTTTCTATATTTTTTTACTATTGTTAAGGATTATTAATTGTTTTATAAATTAAAAAATAATGTAAAAGACTTAAATTTAAATAAAAAAGATTAAAATATACTATGTAGCCGTACAAATTTGATTGAATGAGTGAAAATGTTTGTTTAACTCATTATCCTGAGAGACAACCTTGGTGCAAGAGAAAATTTAAGTCCTTCTTGAACTTCATCATATATGTAATGTATATGTGGACAATACTTCATCATATATGTAATGTATATATGGACAATATATTAAATGCAATCTCACACTCATGATTATAGCATCAACAAACATCCTTTGATATTAGTTTGTAAAGACTTTCCAGTAGAGCTTAAAAAAGATAAGCTAATACTGTTGTACCTCAATTATAATGACTTTATTGAATAAATGAATATATCTTCTAGATGGAATAAGATTCTCCTTGAAAGGTAATTTGTTTCCGTTAGCTACACCTTGAAGAATCCAAAAGTCTCGCTAAAATTGGAAATTACAAATACTTATTACATTTTAATATTTTATTTAAATTTAAGTCTTTTGCATTATTTTTTAAATTTACAAAACAAATAAAAATCCTTAACAAAAGTAAAATATATAGAAAATATATTAAATAAAATAATATAAAAAAAATTAATATTAAATAAAACCATATAAAAATATATTAAATAAAACAATATAAAAATATTAAATAAAAACATATAAAAAATATTAAATAAAATAAAACATACATTAATTCATTAGATAATCAAAACAAAAATTATTACAATTTAAAAAAAAATATATGTGCAAAAAAATTGAAATCATAAATTCATTTACGACTTCAATATAAAAAATTCTATATGACTTTAAAGTCGTAAAAAAACTTACAACTTAAAAGTCATATTTAAAAGAAATTGAAGTCGTAAATTTTTTTACAATTTCAATCTAAACAAAATAAAAGTCGTAATAAATGTTACGACTTTCAATTCAGAAGTCATAACATTTGTTAGTGCTTATACTTTTCGAGATATTAATTTACAATTTATCCTGAAATGATAAATTGCAAAAAAAAAATTACCCCTTATTGATCGTTTGAACATTGGATATTAGGTTACCTTTCTACGGGAAGAAAGGCAAACTTCTCACTTGACTAGCATAGTATTTTAGGGTTCATTGCTTCATCCAATAGATACGGGAAACAACCAAAGGGGGTGTTTTTTCGTTAATTACCATTCGGAGTCGATTTTGAATTATTACAACAAAAAAAAAGATAACTCGTAACATTTATTACAACTTTTAATTTATTTTAATTTTTAAACTGAAGTCTTAAAATATTTTACGACTTCAATTTTTTTTATAAAAAAATTACGACTTTAAAGTCATAGGATTTTTAAAAAAAGCTGAAGTCGTAAAATATTATTGAAAAAATTTATGACTTTAAATTAATAAAATATTATTTTTTTACTTTTTCTTTTTACGACTTCAAAATCATTATATTTTTAATTTTTTTTATAAAAGTCATATATGAATTTGCAACTTCTATTTTTTAATTTGGTATTTTTTTTCATAGGAGTATTTCTATTTTTTAGTATATTCTTTTTTAAAAATTGTAAATAATTTTTTAATTTAATTATTTAATAAATAAAATGTATTATTATTTTTTAGTTTTATTTAATATTTTTTATATAGTTTTATTTAATATTTTCTATATTTTTTAATATTATTTTATTTATAATATTTTTATATGGTATTATTTCCTATTTTCGTAATTTTTGATATATTAATTTATTTAATAAATTTTTTACTTTATATATTTTCTTTACTTTTTTTACTAATGCTAAGATTTATTTTTGTTTTTTAAGTTAAAAAAAAAGTGAAAGACTTAAATTTTAAAAGATTTAAGTCTTAATCGATTAAACATTTTGAATTTCTTGCTTGTATGTAATTACGATGACTTTGTTAACCTTCTATACATGTTGAAAAACATTTGCAAAGTTTATCAAAATCTTTTTCATTCCCTTCAAAGCAAAAGATAAATAGGCTCAATATTTTAGTTCATATTTTATGCTTGATTTTTCGAAACGAGAAATATCGGAAAGCTCAGCCACTACTTATATGCATAATGAGATGGACGAACAAATATCATTTAAATTTAAGTCTTTTGGATTATTTTTTTTAATTTACAAAATAAATAATAATCCTTGACATTAGTAAAAAAAATTAAAAATATACTAAATAAATTAATATATCAAATAGCAAGTTGGGTTGGGGTATAGAGCTAAGAGCATCTCCAATGGGAGTTGCTTCATGGATTTCTTAGCATAAGAA
>CM023946.1:38401772-38520280 GCA_013407115.1 Glycine latifolia
GGAGGGAGGGGTTGTTGGCTTTTGTTCTTCTTTTTTTGAAAAGGTCATTCTCTCTTTCACTCACGAGTCACAACTCTGTTGTATTTTTATTCTTATTTTCATTGCTTTTGTTTCTTTCTGGAGGGTTCTTTTCTTTTTTAATTTATGTTATGCATGGGGAGAGAGGGTGTGTATTTGGGGGTAGCATCAAATCAAGCTTTCAGTGAGATTTAAGTTAGAATTATATAATAGTTTTTTTTCTTTTCTCTCAATCAAGTGTTTGATTTTTAAATTAAGTGAATGCTTAAAGTCTTCAACTCTGTTAATTGTGGATAGATGGTATATGTAGGAATGAGTTTCTCATTCTTTTTTGGACAATTATTATTTTTAAATATTTTGGTATTTAATTACCTATGTTATGAAATTATATTAATTTGTAATATTTTTAAAAAAATATTTTAAGACATGTATAAAAATTTTATATTTTTTATTATAGACCCGGTCATGCAGGTCAATCAGTGATCCACTGATTCGACTATTAACTCAGTGATCCAGTATCCTAACTGGGTCAGTCACCGATTCGGTTTTTTAAACAGTGGTTTTGACCAAGGTCGGTTGAAAATAGCTCTTAAATAGACAAGTACTAAGTTTTGACTTTTTAGCATTTAATTACTAAAATTTGTATAAAAAAATCCTTATAACATTTAAGTGGATATAAATTAGATATGACCATATCCATATTCACTTAAATGGATTGAATCCATTTAAATAGATATGAATTAAAAATGGATTGGATTCTTAAAAATTCAATCCATGCCCACCCCTAAGTGTAACACTTAAGACTGGAGTGACAGAAACAAGGGAAACCATATGAAATGATCTATTTATTCAGAAGAAGCTTTGGGTTACCATAACTTATTCAAATCTGGGTGAGAAATAAAAATGAAACAAAAGGAGATTTGGAACATCCTAATCTCATTTTCTATGTGCTTTTGACAATAACTCACAGGTCACTTCCTCAGTATCAAGACAAGAGCACCATAGACTAAATTGTACTCCATAATGCATTAGTTCATTTCTCTTGTTATGCTACAAAACTCTTATAGTCCTCTCATTTGTTTCAATTTCTTCGATTTCTCCCTTGCCCTTTATTCATCTCCCTTGTAAAACCTTAGTTGGTGGTGATTATTGAAGAACCTTGTAACTTCCATAGGAATTGACATGTGTCTAAACCTAACAACCCTATTGCCCCAAGAGTGAGTGAGATTTTGACTCATGACACCCCCTACTGGAGCCAGTTGACTTTGATATATCACTTAACTTCAAAACTCTATGTAATCTACAATTTTAGAAGTCAATAATGGGTTTCCCAACAGTTAGATTCCTCTCGAGTGTCCATGGTAGGTCAAAGAGTTTAGCAGTGATGAACTTGAAGTCTTGTTCACATTGATGTTATAGGTTGCACTTGAAAAGAACAAGGTGGCATTGAGGGCCTTTGCATATTTTCTTGCCTGTTCAATGTCACACATCGCAACACACATCATCATCATCATCATCAAATCTTATCTTGAAAACATGATAATTTTTCTTTTGCTATTTTGGAAATCCTACATAGCATTCCAACATGTCTTGCTTAACTTGCTTATGATAGCTGGTTGATTCAAGTTATTGGCAACTTGCCTCAGAGCTTCGTCTATAAATAGCAGTGCATGAAACAGAAGCACGATGCACTTTCACTTCTCTGTGTGTTTCTCTTCTTTCTCTCTCTAAACTCGTTGCACCAAAAATCTCTCTTCTTCCACCTTCTGTATCAATTAAACTCTCGAGAACCACCGTAGCAGTAGCGGAAAACCCTCTCCGTTAGGAAGAGTTTGTGAACGGAGCCTAACTTTTCATTGTTGGTCGCTGTGAGAACGAGCGTTCAAACAAAACACACGTAGAAAGAAAATAATCCCTATTAAGGTAAAGGGAGTTTATTGTGTTAATAATAATTTTTGATATCATGGTTGAGATGAAGTGTGTATTTGTTGTTTGATGTTTTGTATGAGATGTATTGATGATGATGCTTTAAGTGGTGTCTATGAAGAAGACGACTACCGGATTGGGTAAGTCGCGTTAAGTACGTGTGTGTATATATATAAATATATATATATATATATATATATATATTGGCACTGTTGTGTTGGGATTTCGGCTACCGAGATAGGTAGGCCGAGTTATGTATGTATTAATCCCTTGTGGTTGGGATGTCGGCCACCGAGATGGGTAGGCCGAGTCAGTTATACGTGTCAATCCCTTGTGTTGTGATGTCGGCTACCAGGATGGGTATGTCGAGTTGAATGGTTTACGTAGCGTGCATCTATGCATCCAAAACGTAACTTAAGTCCTGGTTAACGGACATTCGTATACCGGGTTACTAACCTAGGGTTGTTTTCCTTAAGAGCTACTAAGGCTCACTTACTTTTCCTTAGGTGTATCGGGTTCTCTAACTCGGATGAGCCCGTGTCTTTTCGGGAATAGAGTCATCAAGTTCTCTAACTCGGATGAGCTCGTGTCTTCTCGGAATGAGAGCTACCGGGTCTTTTACTCTGATGAGTTTGTACCTTTCTTTTAAACAACTTGGTTCTATACACGTGTCATCTTTTCAGAAACTCAGAACTACCGGGTTACTTACTTAGTAGAGCTCGTACGTTCTTCGGAACAGAGCTACCGGATTCCCTTATAACCTTGTATATGTTAAAAACAACCAAGTCTTGCAAGCGCTATTGAATTAATCGATTACAGTGCTTATGTAATCGATTGCATAAGGGGTGAACCCGTTCTTGGTATTTTATAGAAACCCAAGAATTTCCCTGATCTCCTTTAACTAAACTTTTGCTAACCTTGTCCAACCTCTACCGACCTCTTTCGACCTTGACCACTCTTGTCTACTTTTATTCTCTTGTTTAAATCTTGACCGACCTGTACCGCCCTTGTCCGTCCTTGTCCGACCTTGTTCGGGTTCTTTCTTCAGAGTTGTTATAGCTAAATAATAACTTGGACATCTAAAACCTCACACCGTTTTACTTGTATGTTTGTGTATAACATAACTACGTTGAGAGCGGTCATTGTATTGGCTTGAGTTATTAAATGCATTGATACCATGGGGGGTGTATGACATTATCCTAGCCAGGACGAGTAGATCCCAGACTGGGTCATACATTGATGGTGCCCATGGTAATCTAAATGCATTTGGATATACATAAATACCCACGGGGGTGTATGACACTATCCTAGCCAGGACAAGTTGATCACGGGTCGGGTCATACATTGATGGTGCCGTGGTGATATTTTATGTATTGGTATAAGATGTCGAATAGTGCATCGGTGAGCCCTTGTTTGGGGTGTTGCGTATGTCCATGGGAGGTGCATGGTGACACTAGTCAGGGAGGGATTGCCTCTGCGTCGGTCCATACAGAGGTGTCCTTGAGAGACATACTTCATGCATGACGGAAATAGGATGGTTGATTGCAGAGTACGGGAAGTACTGGGGGGCCATTGATGTAGGGTTAGCCTTCTGACACCCATTTTAGGTGATCACCATGGGGGGTGAGACCCGCGCACAATAGAGTGACTCTGACGTGCTGCAGGAATCATTTGTACCATGGATTTGGCCTATTGTCCGATGATGGTACCACATTGCATTGACTGAGAGATAAGTCAGGAACATGCATCATGATTAGTCATTATAAGATGAATTGGCGTTGTGTTTTGGACGGGTTGTCCATGATTGATTGTGTGAATGAAATAGTTAAATTTATTCGTAATGACCAAGTTGTTTTTTTTTTCCTAATCAATGATATTTATTATTATTATTTTTCATGATGGACTCACATTTACTTTGTTATACTGTGATGATCACGAACCATATTCGTGTGAGCAGATGGACAGCAGTAGGTAACAGGGAAGATACCTAAGAGTATTGGAGCCACCGAGTAGCCGGGATGGAGATGGATTAGATCCCGAGCAAGGATGTGTTTTGCTAGTTACACCCCTTGTTCTAATGGCTACACCCTGTGTTTTAAATTTTTATTTCTTTTGAGAAGTTTGTATAATTCAGACTTGGTTATTTGTAACCACTATCAAAATTATGGTTATTAATATACAAGTAGTATGTTGTATTGCATCATTGAATATTCAAGTTTTGTGTTGTGATATTGATTATTACTTACGCGAAAAATTTACTACTATGTTTTTAAAACAAACTTAAAGGGATTTTCAATTAGAGAATTTTGATTAAAAGCAAGATTAAGAGTGTGATACAGTAGCGACGAGACGGGTCGTTACATAATTTCTATGATGTTTTGTTTTTAACATTCAGAAAAATAATTTTAAAAATACAAATTTTTAAACATTTTTTTAGTGTACTTTTTGGAATACTATTTTGTGTTTTGAAAAAAAACTTTTTGACGTGTTAAGAAAATAAAATTGTGTTATGGAAAGTACTTTTTAGAACAAGTTTGTTATTTCTTTTGGAAAACCATTTTATGTCCCATAAACTATTTTCCAAAATGTTAAGAAAAACATCCAAAAAAATTTAGGCAAGATACTAAATCCACTAAACAGTGCATATAAAGGAAAAATTGCACAATACTAAAGCAACCGAAGTGGAAAAAACATATAATTGATATCAATGATTCAATTTGGACAACTCTAAGAGGCATTTTGTACAACAATTTGGAAAAAATATAAGATTTAGTTGTACATTGCTTCATATATAAAATGAGAGACATTAATATTGTTGTGTGAGTGAAAAAAAAAAAGGAACAAAAGTAGTTAGGAGCGGAAACATATTGCATTGGAGTTTGGAGAATGAAAAAACCTTAACACTAAAGTAAGAGTTGAGCAAGAGAAGAACAAAGATAAATAAAATCAAGAGATTGAAGGGGATGAAGGATATGTGAATGTATTGTAGCTATTAGAGCACATTTAGTGTTGGATCATGGGGAGGGATCTACAGCTGAAGATCTCTCCTTCCCTAGATCCAGCAATAAAGGAGGATTCAAGATCTCTATATGGAGATCTAGTTCTTTCCCAAGAACTATGAAGATCTGCATAACTTAAAAAAAAACAAAAACTTATTCATCAATAGCAAGCATAATGCACGTGGAGCATTAGCGAAGAAATGACAAGTGAGCCAACAGACCAAATGAAAAAAAAAAGTGAAAAATAAAACATACTAGGGGGAAGGGTTGCGCGTGGAGGGGGAAGGAAGGCAGAGTGGTCGCACAAAGGAGGATGAAGGTGGAGGAGGAAGGGGAAGGGAGAGGGTGGAGGAAGGCTGAGGGGGGAGGAAGGAAAGATGGAAGAGCTGTTCTGGAGGAGAGAAGGAGGAGCGTTTAACGGAGAGAAGGAAGAATGTTCTGTTTGAGGGAAGAGAAAAAAAATAAAAGAAGGAAATGTTTCTCTAAGGAGGAAAGGAATAAAAAAAATGAAATAAAAAACATTTTTTGAAAGAAAAAAATTAAAAGTGGGGTCCATGTGACCCATTAAAAGTTATCTAAGATTTTAAAATGAGATCTATTACTAAAAAAATGTAACATATTTTAAGAGATATTCAATCTTACGTGACATGTAAAGTTCACTAAAAAATAATTTAAGATCCCAATTTGAAATCTATTACTAGGTGCTATGAAAGAAGAGTATGTTGTTGCATTGAAAAAAGAGAGTATGCAAACGAGAGTAGAAGGTTCGAAAGAAAAAAATTATTTAAGTAATTTGATTTAAAAAATAGGAAAAGAGATTTAATATAGCAAAAGGTTTCATTATTAGTTTAGGGAAAAGAAGAAAAAAAAAAGATTTTTAGAGAAGAATAATTAAAAAAATGGAATCTTTTGAAAGATCACCAATACATATGAATGTCTTCTTTTCCTGTTTTATCCTTTTTTATCCTCGTATATTTTTCATTTACTTTTTACATTGAAAATAAAAATAATTTTTTTATATCAATTAAATCATTGATTTGAGTAGTATCTAATTAAATTTTTTAAATAACATCTTAATTTCAAGTATTACAATTTTTTATAAGATTTGTTATTAATAAAATTTGCGATAATCAATATCAATAATATGAATATAAAAAAATTAAAATTAAAATTTCTCTCTCCTACTTGTTCGTTTTTTTCACTTTAACAACGTATTGACGCATATTTATATTTCCCACTTCGTATTTTCGGTTCTGCTCGCTCCCTCGTCTTCGCAACGCAACACTTGGATTGGATGTTATGCCTCTTCTTCCCATCAACACCCTTCTAACTTTCCAACACACAATCTTATTCTGATCATCAGCACAACCCATGTAAGCATGTTTTCCCTATTTTTTTTCCTTAAAAAAAGTTGTCTCCTTGCAACACTTCCTCTGCCAAATCCCCTTCCCTGGTAATTCCGTTTGTCTTCACTGAGTTTTGATTTTTTTGTGTTTTCCAATTTTCATGAACCCTTTTGTTTTTAATTTTTATTTATATTTAAGTCTTTTACATTATTTTTTAATTTAGAAAATAAATAATAATTCTCAATAATAATAAAAAATATATTAAATAAAATTAGCTAAAAAGGTTAAATAAAAAATAAAATAAAAACACATTAATTTATTAAATAGTTAAAAAAATTATTTACAATATTTTTTAAAAATTATACATGACAATAAAATTAAAGTCGTAAATATTTACGACTTAATAAAAAATAAAAAATTATGCTTTATGACTTTAAAATCATAAAAAAAATTACGATTTTAAAATTATATTTTAAAAAAAATTAAGGTATAAATTTTTTTATGATTTCACTTTAACAAACGTAGAAGTTGTAATAAAAATGATAATCTTTATTATGATTTTTTTATAGATATTAATTTAAAATTTATTCTAAATTTCCACTTGACTAGAGTAGTGTTTGAGCGCTCATTGCTTCATCCAATAGCTACAGATATATTTGTAGTTGGAGTAACTTAATAAAATTAAGTGGAAGTTAATAAGATAAATCTTTATGCCAAATTACGATTAGGATTTATAGCTGTAATTCACATGTATTTAACAGAGAGGGAAGAGGGAGAGGGCTGCTGAAATTGGGAATACTTTGCTTCGTCAACCATAAAGAACTTTCGCTACAATTAAGGACTTGCCATTCAATCTAAACAAATAATCTAACCATTTTGGCGTTTGATTATTTAGATTACTAGCTAGAATGACGAACAACGGTGATGTTGTTGAGATCAATATTGAGGCCATGCTGGAGGGGGCAGAGCCACCCGTAGCTACTGAGTGTTGCATCTACAAAGTGCCGTTCAGTATCCGAAGACACAACGAAGAAGCCTACACCCCAAAGGTTGTTTCTATTGGCCCTTTTCACAACGGCCATCCTCGCCTCCAAGACATGGAGAGACATAAACTCTTTTACTGCAAGGCTTTTCTCCAACGAACTCAAACAACTTTGGACAGTTTGATCCGCAAGATTGAAGCGATGGAGCCCGAGTTTCGTCGCTGTTATTCAGACACTCTTGAGTTCAGCAAGGAACAACTGGTGAAAATGATCTTGGTGGATTGTGCTTTTATACTTGAGCTCTTTTGCAGATTCCCTATTCAAGAGGACGACATGTGTCTTTCAAAACCTTGGTTGACGACGAGCATAACATTTGATTTGTTGTTACTTGAGAACCAGGTTCCTTTTTTTGTTCTTGAGAGACTCTTTAATCTGTCTTTCTCTTCACGGGGTTGTGACTTCCCTTCATTTCTTGAGCTTACGTTTGCCTTTTTTGAAGAGTTCAATAGGTCAAACTTAAACTTTAACAATATTAACAGAATAAGGCACTTCACGGATTTGATAAGAACTTTTCACTTGCCAGATCCTCTGCCCCCTAGGACTGGTGGTGAAATAATGAAACATCTTCCTAGTGCCACCGAGTTATCAGAAGCAGGATTGAGGTTTAAGGTTCTTGAAAGTGAGTCTTGTTTACTAAAGCTTCACTTTTCTGGACGGGTTCTTGAAATCCCGCAATTGGTAGTGGAAGATTCGACTGAAACTTTGTTTCGCAATATGGTGGCATTGGAGCAGTGTCTCTATCCTTTCAAATCTTACATTACGGACTACGTTGATTTTTTAGACTTCCTTGTAAACACCAACAGAGATGTGGATATACTAGTTCAAGAGAGAGTCTTTCTTAATTGGCTAGGGGACACTGATTCTGTGGCTACCATGATTAATGGCCTTATGAAAAATATTACGACAACAAATAATATATGTTCCCATCACTTTTCTGTCTATGAAAAGTTGAATGCTTTTCACAAAAATCCTTGGCGTAAGTTGAAGTCGACCCTTAGGCGAGATTATTGTAGAGGTCCTTGGCAAACTGCTGCATCCACTGCTGCGATTATTCTTCTCATTCTCTCTTTTGTTCAAACAGTTTGTTCTATCTTGCAAGTAATACATCAATAGAATATGTCTCCAGGCCCTCTCCCAACGACCTGCAGGTAAATTTAGTTATTGTTAAATGCTGAATTTTTTTCTTCTTCTTTTCCATTTTTCCTGCAATATTCTTTTTGTCTCAAAACGTTTCAATGGCTTCCTTATTTCAGGTGTTGAAACAGTTTAATTTAGTAGTCCTTCCCAAAATTACTATGGATATGCATCAAGTTATTCAGTGATGCCTCTTGAAGTCTGTGTCTATGGTGCAAAATATGATCTAAAGTAGCTTACCCAGCTTCAGATTTGTGAGATGATGATGTCCTGATACATACTCAGTCTGATGAAAGTTTGCCAATTACAACGCATGATTTTGTCTTGTGTTGCTTTTGATATGTGTGAGAATTATAGTTATTTAAGGGAGGAACAAAAGTTCCAATACAGCCGTATACCTATTTACAGTTTGATCAAAAGAGAGGTGAAATTGGGAAGTTATATCACTTTCTAAAAAATTAAAAATTATGTATCTCATTGCCCAAAGACTCTTCGTTATGCGAAGGTAAGTTGGAGGGATATTGTATGTAGTCTTATCCTTACATATGCAAAGAGGGAGCCATTGCCCAGAGACTCCTCGTAAAGATAAGGATGAGTAATATTGTATACAGTCTTACCCTTGCATATGTAAATAGACTGCTCGTCTTCAATTATATCACTTTCTGTAAACTATAAAAAGCTTTCAGAACAATATTAAGATGATGAGACCAAGAGATAATTTTAATTACTCTTTTTTTCTTTCTAAAAAAGGAAGTGGAAATATAAATTTCAAGTTGGGTTCTGTAAAATCAATCCAACTTTATATTTGATTAAAAAAATGAAGATCCTATAACACCATTTTTGTAATCTGAAGTTGCTTACCCGATTCTTAAATATTTTCATTGAATTCTATTCATCACTTTTTGATATTAGAAATCCCATCATTAGAGTAGGATTTAAGACTTGAGTGACAGAAACAGAAACAGGGGAACCATATGAAATGATCTATTTTTTCAAAAGAAGCTTTGGATTACCAGAACTTATTCAAAAGTGGGTGAGAAATAAAAATGAAACAAAAGGAGATTTGACATGTGTCTTTTGACAGTAACTCACACGTCACCTCCTCAGTATCAAGACAAGAGCACCATAGACTAAATTGTACTCAATAATGCATTAGTTCCCTTCTCTTGTTATGCTACAAAACCCTTAAGAGTCCTCTCCTTTTTTTCAATTTCTTCTATCTCTCCCTCGCCCTTTATTCCTCTCCCTTGTAAAACCTTATTGTTGGGGATGATGATTGAAGAACCTCGTAACTTCCATAGGAATTGACATGTGTCTAAACCTAACAACTCTATTGCCCCAAGAGTGAGTGATATTGACTCATGAGTCATGACACCCCTACTGGAGCCGGTTGACTTTGACATATCACTTAACTTCAAAACTCTTATGTAATGTACAGTACTAGAAGTCAATGATGGGTTCCCCAACAGTTAGATTCCTCTCCACTGTCCATGGTAGGTCAAAGAGTTTAGCAGTGATGAACTTGAAGATCTTGTTCACATTGATGTTGTAGGTTGCACTTGAAAAGAACAAGGTGGCATTGAGGGCCTTTGCATATTTTCTTGCCTGTTCAATGTCACACATCGCAACACACATCATCATCAAATCTTATCTTGAAAACATGATAATTTTTCTTTTGCTAGTTTGGAAAGCCTACATAGCATTCCAACATGCCTTGCTTAACTTGCTTAATTGTATATAAATGGGTACGGGAATATGGTTGGGCTTGTCTGCCTTAGGGCTCGATGAATCATCAAACATGCAATGTCTTATAATGTGAGATGGGGTCCATATTTACCAATAATAAAACAAACAAAAGATATATATCATAATCATATATGTGTATATATAAAGGGGTCCGTGATAACTTGATTATGCTTTATGCAGATGACTCTACTTGGTTTTGTGTAATTAACATTATCTTTAACTAGCCTACCCTACTGAGAAATTAATAGTGACTGCAAATTAAAGTGTTAGGAAATAAGGGGTTTCTTTATATGCTGTCTGCAGTGATCCCATCAATCCCTTTCATTTGAATCGACGTTGCAACCGAAAACATCCATTTTATAAATAGTGGCTTAATCATAAGAATGAAAAAAAATAAAATAAAAAGGAGTAGTGGCTTTGTTTTGTAGCATCAACTAGAAAGTTTCTTGGTCCTTGTTGAGTTTTCTCAATAAAGAATGTACGAACAAATTGATAAGTCTTGCAAATATCATCATTATGTAGGCTTCTAATTCTAAGGCATTCATGCCTCGGACTAGAATCCTCTTTAACATATCTAAGACTGTTAGGTGCCTGAGGTGGTTATGTTGAAACAAGACGTGGTAGTTGATTAGTTGTAATCAAATTTACTTTTTCGTAATATGTTTTCTAAAACATGATTGGGAATAAAACTATTTGAAAAACGTCACTAAATAGAATCTGACTAAATTTCAGTTTTCAGTTACTTTAAGAAATGAATTTAGTTTATATGAAAGCTTTTTAAACTCTTTTCTAGTTATAAATAATCATTTTCATAAATTTATTGATTTTTATTATAATTATTTTTAAGCATATCGAATGTGATCTTTTTTATTAATTAACCATGTAAAAAGTTATACATGATTTTTAACAACATAATTTATTTAGTAAATCAATTTAGAAAATCAATTTTAACAATATATGACAACTTATAACTTTTTGAATAAAATTGATTTGGTAAAAATGATTTTGATTATAATTTTGAAGTAAAGGATTTTATGTTTGAGTATTTTTATTCTAAAAATAACTTAATAGTAAATTTCAGTATAAAAAAATTGATTCAACACAAAAGCTTCCTAAAGATGTTTGATTCAAAATTAATTATGAATTCAAAATTAATTCATGGAGTCAAACATACAAACATTTAACTAAAGGGTTGAGTAAATAGTGTAAGGTCTTCTTTTATTCACATAAACAATTTATTTAGGGAGAACATATGTTCGATTTCCACTCCTTTGGATCAAAGATAGTCACAAATCGCAAGTAGGATTGATTTATGATTTAATGGATTGAAAGACATCCGTAATTTTTCACCCATTAAAAAAAAAAGAAAAATACAAACATTTACCTTAAAGTACGGATATGAAATACTTCTATAGATCCGGAGGCTCTGTTTTACTATATCTAAGAACATGCATTTTGTTGTTGTGAGGAAGATCATACTTAAACTGCAATTTTGATGTTAAATATTGGAATCCTTACCTCATTGGCTATGGTCCATTGCAAATCAATAGGGAGCTGAATGAAATCATCAAACTTTGTTCCAATCAACACTGGAATTGCCGTCTACAAAAAATGAGCACAAAACACTATAACATTCCCATTCCTCTGGCATCCACATGCCTACAATTTAAGCTATTGGTGCCAAAAAAATATACATGTACCTGATTCCATTTCCTGGCTTCTTTGTACCATCCCACGACACTGAAATCAAACACCCACAATCGAAACGAAAAGCACCCCAAAAAAATGGTGGAAAACTCATCTTATATTAGCAATTAGCTCTTGAAAAAGCTTTAATTATTTTTAAAAATTAAAAGTAACACAACATAGAAGATACCTGTTTAATGTGCATCGACTCGTTAGATCAAACATAATCAAAATGGCCACGGAGTCCATACAAGCCATTGGGAGTTGGTCTTCTGATTTTCCATCACCTGCATAGATAACAATCAAATGTACAATAATTAACCATTACCAATCTTTCTTTTTGGCCACATCCATAACCAAGAGTGATCCCAAATTCACAAGAAACAATCTGGGTTCTTCTCTCTCTCTCTCTCTATATATATACCTTGTACTTCCCAGATACAATACGATATACGTGCCCCTCCAACAACCAAGGTTTTGTCCATCTGATTTAACCCTTCCCTCTGGTTCCCTTGCTGCTGATCTTTTTCATCCCCAACATATTTCGCCTGAAAACAAAATTATAACAAAACTAACAATTAAATTTAAAAAAGAGCATATTTTTACTCAATCCATTTTAGATTAAACCCAATAGAACCAAAATATAAAAAAATTCCCATGTTGGTTAATCTAAAAAGCTGGTTTTTCCAATTTAGCAATCACCCAACAAGCTGGTCTTCAAGGAAACCAAATTCCAAACAAAAAAAAAACAAATTTTTTACTCAACCCATTTCAGATTAAACCCAATAGAATCTAAATATAAGAAAACATCCATGTTGGTTAAATTATAAATATTATAAACAAACTGGTGAACCAACCAAAAAGCTGGTTTTTCCAATTTGGCAATCCCCCATCAAGCTGATCTTCAAGGAAACCAAATCAGAGTCCAAGTCATGTGTACGAAACACCGCCGACGAAGCAAGGTCCATCTCTTCACGACCAAGCTCGCCGTCGGATCCCACCTGCGGCGGCGGAGAGGGCAATGCCGGCGGCAGCATGCTGTACGTGGCATTGGTGGCCTTGCTCTTGGAGCAGAGGAGGATACGGTGGAGGACGCCGAGGAGGCAACGCTGGAGCAGTGAAACGCGGTGGTGGAACCGTCGCCGGAGGGTGGAGGAACGGCTGAGTTTCCGACCAAAGTGGGACATGTTTTATTTCTTCTTCTTCTTCTTCTTTTAAAAAAAATGTTGTTCTTTTTCGTTGGAAATAAGAAAAAAGAAAAAAAAAATGGAAGTTTTTTTGAGTATGGAATATGGGATGGGGATGGCCTCAAGTGCAACAACGAGTGAACCTCTCAGCCATGAAAATGATAAGCGAGGTTGTGTGTTGTCTCATATTTTTGAATGCGCAGGGGCCCTTTAGGGATTTCGCTCTCCCTCTCCCCCTGTATTATGTATATGTTTTTTTTTTTCTTGATTCTGTGAAGGGTTTTCACCTTTTCAGTTACATATTCCAACGACTTTTGTGCCAATCAGCAATACTCCTTTAACGCCACGGTTGACCGTTAAAATATGGAACACTGCCCTTTTCATTCCCCACAATTTTAAATCGTTTTTATTAGTAGCTACAATTTTTTCTTTTTGTAAGATATGATATATATATATATATATATATATATATATATACCAACTTAAGATAAATATGGATTTGGTTCTTCTGTGAACAAAAGATAAATTATGGGTTGTTGATAAGAAAAATCAATAATTGATGTTTCAATATATTTTCTTTTTTATTAATTATTGAGATTATCTATTACTTTTTTGGTCTCAAAATAAGAATCATGTTAAATTGTTTTACACAATTCAGTAATAACAATAAATAAGAGAACAATAAATTTATAAAATTAATCTTATATTATCATTAATTCATATATTTTATCATTAATATATAAGGACTATAAGTGAAAAAAAGTAATTAATGTTATATTGAAAATCTAAAATGACAATTATATTTGAACAAAAAAAATTCTTGCACAACAATTATAATAAAATAGAGGGAGTAATTAATTTTTGATATTACTTGTTTTATTTATGTATTAGGATCCTCTTATTTATGTACATATAATATTAATATTTACTTTTTATTAATTATTAAGATTACTTATTTCATGAATTAGGATCCTCTTAAGTCAAATTATGATGATGCTTATATCTTAGTATTTCATTAGTTATTATATAATATGAGTTTAATTTGTATACAAGGTTAATATACATTAAAAAAACATTATAAATAAAATTTATAACAATAAATAAAAGGGATGTTATCGGTGATAGTTGCTCTTTGATTTTCAACCAATATTTTTATGAATTTTAAGAAATTATTGTTCAAGTCAATAAACATATTATATATACGAGATTTGTGATTAAATAATAATTTAAAAATTATCTATATTATAAGTATATATATGATTAATTTACTGATATAACAATTAAGGAGAGAAAATATAATAGATGGTTTTGGTTTTAGCTGTAGAAAAAAAAATTGATGGAGTCAGTTAATACACTATTTATTCATATATAAAACAATTTAAGAAGAGAAACTGATAATGAACTATTCTAATTTTAGCTGTAGAGAAAAACTTGATGGAGAGACAAGAGAAACTAATAATGAACTATTGTCTAAAATAAGTTGTGAACTGGCAAGATAAATGTGTACATGAGTATAATTTTCTTTTCCTAAAAAAAGATGTTATTATATGGAAGAATCGTTTTGCCTTAGCCTTGTTTTTATTTGTTGTTAGCGACATTGATAGTGACGGTTCAATTACCCTACCAGGTGGCAGTTATCTATGGTCTCATGCTGCCACCCAAGTAACCCGTTGTCTTGACTCTTTAACAGATGTCCATTAGAGAATGGTTTTCATTTTCTATAGAATTCTGCCTAATTGATTGTGTTCCTTGTAAGTTGACTAAATCTAATTATTAACTTCAACGAACAAATAGTACTAATGTTATTCAAGTGTAATTAAGGATATCAATTGTGAATAGTGACCAGTGAGGGTACTATAAAAATATCTGCCCTTTGTTTTAAGTTTTGTGAGTAAAAAGAGGCATTTGAGAAACAAGACAACATTATCGACCACGTGTTGCTATGGAAAAACATGTGTGCAATGGTCCCATTTGATGAAACATTTTCTCAAATTTTTAACTTACTAGCGACAAACCCATGTAGTAAAGTCACGAAACTATTCAATGCAGTCTTGCAGCTCTTATATTTATAGAGATTCGTGAATATAATAATTATGTTGACAATCTAACTCTTGTTTATTTGTTTTTTAATATTAAAACAAAATCTTAAATAACAAAGATGAAGAGCATCTAAGAATACTTGCAATATCGCATAGGATCATATCAAGCTTGAATTTGCTACTTTTTTTTCATTTTTTAAGAGAAATTTTCATTACTAAATAGAAGGGGGTCTGTATAAACAAAGTCATGGGAGTCTAGATCAACTAGTTGAATAGATGCATGAATTGTTATAAATTTTTAACTGTCTTCAATTTTCAAAAAAATAAAAATCAAGGTACCTTAGTAAAATCATCATACAACTAACACGAGCTCACATTAAAACTTGAATAGATGCACTTAACAATTCGTGCGCATTAACATCGTATGCAACATTGAGCATGGTGATCTTGAAACCCTTGCTGATATTTATGATTATAATGAAACTCAAGTTATAAGAGGACCACCAAAAAAGCTTGGAAATGAAAGAGCATATCTGCAATGATGTGAATAGCAGTTAGGGTGTTTGTTTTCCTTCACAGGCTTTATGTAAACAAAGTTACAAACTAAAGCATGGTTTTCTTTTTTTCCTTTTTCAAATACTATTGTGGTGACATTCTTGCTGTCACAGTTTCCTTGCTAAGAAGGAAAGAATTTTACCTTCACTATTGTAGACTAATTTGTGCCAACACTATATCACTAAGGTTGCCAAAAGGATCAAAAAAAAAAAAAAAAAGATGCACCAACCATAAATGCATAGGGTTGGTTAACTAACTAGGTGGCTGATGAAACAGAATGTTCATCCAATGCTGTGTCTCCTTTTTTTGTTTTCCCTAAGTATCTCTTTGATATCTGCTTCTCTTCTATCTACAAATACCATCAACTTCTTGATGCTACGAGTTCGGCTTGGACGTCTAGGCTTGACTGGCTGCATTTCCTCGTCGTCGATCTTATCAGGCTCCGGGCTGAATTTGTTGTATTGACAGAAGATTCTAGCAAAGAAAATGATCAGGGCAATGACACTTGCAATGCCACATATAAGAAAGAGGCCCCAGAAGCTTGTCAAAGCTAGTTTGTTTGAATCAGTATCAACAGTTGAACACTCCTTTTTACTAAGCCATTTGTCATGAATCTTTTGCAGGTCCCCATTCTCAGAGAGTTGAAGGATGGCAGTAGACAAGTCAATCGCAAGGGGAGAGTCCCTTTGGAATGCCTGTTGTCAGGGAAACAAACATGAGAAGTTGAGAACAATATCCAACCATGTTTAGAAAATTCTCACAAGATATAGACACAACAAGCACACTCATAGTAAAAGAATATTCACCAACAAGCACATTCTCATGTTTGAGTCTTATGAACCAAAGAAATATGATTAAGAGAGTAGATCTTACTAAAGATGATCAATTAAGTCTTTAAACAAAAATTAATCATTGACAAATTCAATGAATACTTCAATCCAATAATATGATTATAAAAAAAAATAGTAAAAGAATATTCATGAGTAAACTTGGATCTACCTTTTTTTTTTCATAGAAAGTGTCTTCATATAAAAATTATGTAACGTACAAAGCAGTGTGTGGAATTGAGGGAGGTTGAAAACGATGAAAACATATGAAAAGATGAGAAAACATCTCTCAGCATTTTTCTGTTTTTTGGTTTTTTAAAACACTTATTTTGGAAACAACTTTCAAAGCTTAATAGATTTTGGATGAAAATTTGATTGCTGAATAATGTAGTATTGTTAAAGAAAATTGTTTTTAAAAGCATTCATATATACTTGTACTCTAGTTTAATGTCCTTTCAAGCAAGAATAAACCATTTTTCTACTTGTACAGCCAGGGAGGCATCATAACATAAAAGCAATCTTGTATTCTTAAGGATATTCTGAATAGTCACCAATCCTAACAAAAATAATGCGCTGCACATTCAAATGGGAGGAGAGAGAGAGGAAATAGTGAACAGAAAAATCAGTCATTCTAGTCTTTTAGTTTTTTTCTTTATAGAATTTCAGGAAGTGTGCGTGTCTTAGATGATCACACTAAGCCTTTATTTACAATGAGAATAATGATACAACTAACGTTAGTAATCTCTAGTGTAATTAAGGTAAGATTATACTATTCCCTATTTCCCTATTTCCCTATTTACTTAAAGATATATTCATATCTTTTAACATTCTTAAACACACGTTTTCAAATCACCATTTCTGAAGTAATTTGCCCTTAAGAGAGACTTTCCAACTCTAGTATTCTAACATAACAGGAAAACAACAATATATTCTAAACTTATTTAATGGATGAACATATAGAATCCTTAACCATAGACATGAAAAAATAGATACTTACAAATCCCCAGCCACTTTTTGTAAACTCCTGCCCAACAGTTGTGAACTTACAGTCAGTGCTGGACATCAAGACCTCAATATAAGGAAGCTCATCAACAACTGCAGCAACCCCTCCAGCTTTAGGGCCACGCTGAAGGGCATCAATATAATCCTCCATGTTTTTCAATATAACTATCCTAGATTCAGCTATATGGAGGTCATCTATCAGATACTTGCGTGCGAATGACCCGTCTTGAATTCCAATCGGTTGAGTACTTGAGATCAAGCTGTCAATTCCTTCAATTTGTGATGACAGTTGCTGCACAGTGAGGATAGATGTCAAGCTAGCTGTGTAGCTTGAATTTATGATCAACACCACAAAGAGCCATATTATTAGCACCAATCGTCCGAGTCCACTTACAGTGTTCTCCCCTGTGTCAGTGTCAACAAATAAGTCAGAATTTCATCATGCAGAACACAAAATAAGGACTGTTACAGGTAAAAATTGAAGAGGGTGTGAATGTGAATCTATAGGAAACGTACTGTGTGAGAAAAACATTGTTGAGAAACTAAACCTGCAAGAAAGGAATTCATCTCAGCAAAAATATTTAACTTGATGTTAAAGTAAGCATACACACCTCCTATTTGGAGTTGAGGCAGGATACTCGGATAAAAGACATGTTTGGATACAAGGTATAAAGTGCTTATAAGATCTTCTCTACTTTAAATATAGAGTTTTTTCCAATAAAGAAGTTTTCAAAAGCTGTCAAAAAGACTTTTAAACTATATTCAAACAGGCTAAAAGTCTTACTGGTTAAGGATTGGGAGATACGAAATAATATATTACCACAATGAAAGAAATAATATTGCCTCAATTCAGACTAACAAATTACCATCCACTATTGCATATGATATGATATTATATATGATAAAAACAAGGGTAGAAATGGCACACCCTTGCAATAAACAGGTCCATCTTAAAGGGGTATCTTTATCATCTACAAAAATGATTCAGATTAAAAAGGCTATCAAATGGGGAAAACATACTAACCAAAACACTGTTATGAGTTGTGTCCTCGGAGAACCACGGAACTCAGGATTGAGCCGGTGCTCAAGAATCCACACAACAGTCCCAATGAAGAGAAAGAAAGCACCAGTGACCAACCACATTTGAGCAGTGAACGGCTCAAGGAAGGACCAAGGGCTTGACTTCTTCTCCTCCACAGGAACAACAACAACAAGCCCTGATGGCATGAAAGGTTGAGTAAAATCCACAATCCTTGTCCTATTTGTGACAATTGTAACATCTCCAACGACTGCATCAAAGTTCTGAACAAAGAAAGAGTCAAAGAGCCAAATTAACAAAACTATCAGAATTTAAAAAACCATATCAAGGAAAAGACCAACTTTCCATATTATTGCTGCTTGAAGTCCTTTTTAGACCACACACACATTATGGCATTACCAATGCTAACCTAAGAGTTATAAACTCACTTTCTGTGCAACTTGCTCCACAAGCTCGTCGTAGCTGGGATTCCTTTCACCATTTCCAAACAACATATATTGTCGCGGGACAGGATAAGTCAACAAGTTTAAGGCTGCTTCAAAGACATCAATGCAATAGCCTTGTACCCCTGGGGGGTTCTTGCTTTTAGCAACAAAATCCTTGTAGCTCACTCGGTTCGGCACTGCTATCCTCAGTGGCTGTCCATTGTTGGGAAAAACCCATCCCCTTGGTGTAGTTGTAGCCTCTCCAGGCCATATCACACTGTACAGTTCTTGATTGCTCTTTAAAGAAGTCTTGGATGATTTTTTCTCATATAAAACTTCAGGAGCTATAACTGATAGACCAGAGTGATTAGACCAATAACCAATTTTACGGGATCCGCTGCCACCAATATTTAGAATATCATAGGCTGGATGGACTAAATTCTTTTCCATGTCAAACTCAACTTGACCACTCAGACCAGTGAAGTTCATTCCCAAAATTGTCTTGAGAAACTGAGGGCCGCCATCGAAGGTACGAAGCGATGCTAACTGCAGCATGCTTCCATTTGTGTCACGCAACTTAGGGTCGCTGGAGAAAGATACATTTCCACCTTCATTGAGATAAGCATCGAGGGCACGAGCTGCTAACCAAACAGAATCATATGCATAAAGTGCATAAGAATTGAAGCTCACAGTCTCATTGTCTCTTTGGCTTTTCAAACTGGAGAGAAAACTCTTCTTGAGATCAGTATCCGGAATGTGATGACGAAACGCCACAACACCTTGCAAGAGATCCATTGTGTCAGCGTCTGGTGGATCCAAGGAATCCAGCACTGAAGGAAGCCAATCTGTTGCAATCCAAACATATCCACTGTTCATCATTCTTAGCCTCTTGGCAATAGAGAAAATTGCTAAACCATGATCAGGATTTACATGTAGAACATAGACACGCGATTCCATTAAGTTCACCTCATTTAACAAGTCACTGATATCACTTTCTGTGGCACCAGGAGGGAAAGCAGCCTTGTAAGAGATCTTAGCACGTTTCCTTGACATTGCATCGCCCAAAACAGAAACTCCATTCCTTCCATTGTCATCATCTACGTAAATAGCAATTACCTTCTTCCATCTGTAATAATCAACAAAGTCTGCAATTGCATACATCTGAAAATAGTCGTTCTGAGTGGTGCGGACGAAATACGGATATTCTAGAGAAGATAGAGTGGGATCAGTTGCACCAAATGATAAAAGAGGAACATGGAGTTCATTAACAACATGAGATATGACATGAGCTATTCCAGATGACAGTGGACCAACAACAGCAACCACATCATTCTCCATCAACTGCAGAGCTACATGATCAACAAGATTAATCAAGCTTGTTTACTCCACCTAATTAGGACAAAACATGGATATATAGTTGCTTAGGTACTTTTGATGTTGTTTTTCAATCAGAATCTGATGAAAGTTTTACCTCGATTATCAATGTTAACTTTCAATGCAAAATTTTGTTATGTAGATGACCGAGGTAAACTCTAATTTTGATTGGAAAACAGCACTGAAAGTACCTAAAGAACTATTTATAAATGTTTTTGGTCCAATAAAGATTTTCTAGGTGTAGATAGTCAAGAAAAATGTGACTTGACAAGATTGGTAATCAAACTTTAAAGAGAATTCTGCAATAAACAATGGATATGGAAGGACACCGTCTGAGATGAGAAGAGCTAATCTTAACTATTTAATTACACGTGTGGTCAAGATTAGATTTAAGTAAAACTAACCTTTACCAAACCCCACTTAGAATAGAATGGTAAGATTAGCTCGTCTCACATTACAGGGACCATGAGATCATAAGCAGTGAGAAAAAAGTCAATCTTGACCATTTGAACTTTAACATACATAAAGTTGTCAAGCAAAGTCAAGAAAAACCAATTTGGTAAGAGGAAGATATCTACTGAAATTTCAAGTTTTGGCAAATACCTTCCATTGTTCCAAGAAAAGCACTGCAATTTGTATCATGTAAAATAACTTGCAGATCAATGCCAGGGAGAATGCTGGTGCTAGAATTAACATCCTTAACAGCAGCCATAATTGCTGGTAAAGCTGATCTTCCAATGACAGAATCCATAGTAAAGAGGGCACCGAACTTCACAACCTTAGGTCTAGAAGAAACAGTGTAATTCACACTGGTAGGTGAAAAAAAAGGTTCTTTTCTCCCCACCACTTCAAAGGGAATCCACAAGCACAAAACCAAGAGCAACAGTGCTCTTCTCCCCAAAACCATGCTGCCAAAGAGAAACCAACCTTCCTTCAAAATTCAAACTTCAAAGTATGCAACAACTCTCTCTCTCTCTCTCTCTCAGCTTCAGTTATTCTTCTTCAGTTTACACCACCATTCAGCACAGAGAACTAAGCACCAGTCAAGGGCCAAAACCATTTCATGAGGAACAACAGCACAAAAAGTAAGCAAAAGTAAGCAAGCACCATCATAGTTTGATAAAATAGAAAAACTCATGACTCCATGTGCCTAAAGATTCTATGTTTTTGGGAGGGGGTAGCCAAGAAAAACTAGATTTTCAATAAGCACTCAACAAGAAAATTCCATGTCCATATATAACTTTTGGTGATTCTAAATATGAGTGAACCACAATAGTCCAATCATGCCCAGAAACTCCAAAAGATAAGCCACTGAAAAAAATATATTATAAGGTTCCAACAACTTGTTGGTGCCTTGGAGAAGTAAAATCCACATGTTTAATATATAAATGATTAATATTAAAAAATCAATATAATATGTGACAGAAACCTGCATAGCACGTTAGGAAGAGGAGAATATCTGAGATTACCTCAAGAAAGAAAGACCAGAGTTGAAGGGATAAAAGAAAAGCTTGCAATAGTGATGTTCTAAAACATTGGAACATAACCAGCGAAAAAGGGAAGTTACTGTGTCTTAGGTTCAAGAAAAAAATCATTCACTCGCTTTCAAGCATATTCATTGCACACTTGGTCGTGCTTAAAAAGATCTTTGACGTTTCGGGGGATGGAATCAACGTGTTCATTTTGGTTTTCAGTTTTTCTAATTACATTTAGATTAAGGATTCTTACTATTATTGTTCATTTTCTCCTCCATCTTACACTTTTTCTTACCTTTTTAATTATATCATTTATCATGTTTAATGTTTATTATTTATTATTTATTATTTATCTCTTTTTTCTCTGTAGTCAAATGTTCCAGAAATTATGAGATCATCTGGAATAATATGTAATATGTATCCATGGTCTGATTAATATCTATGTGACAAGCCATAACAGATGTAGGATCAAAGTCAGGAGGAATAATTTATTTAAAAAATAAAACTTAATAATTATTATCATGAAATGTCGAAAAAATAGGTGGAAGGATTTAAATATACAAAATTAAGGAGATAAAATCTATACATTCAATATATTTATATGTAATTTTTAAAAGTGAAGTGTGGATCCGCCCATCTCTTACAGGTAATCCAGATTTTCAATTTAAAAAAATAATAACATTTAATTGATTGAAGGTATATATTTTATTTATTTAGAGATATATTTTACTAGAGATTAGACTTGAACCCAAAACCTCTTTATTAATCCAGCACAAATCTACGTTAATTGATATACATGTTCAATGGTTAATGTAAGATTTGTTTGATTGAATAAAAAAATAGTTTGATAGAAATAAATAAAATAAAAAGTAAAATAAAAAATTAAAGATAATAATTTATTTCAAAGATGGGGGTCTACGTTATTTTTTTCTTTATATTAAATTAAAAGTTTTAAAAAGTAATCTTTTAAAAATAATTAAAAGGTATAATAATAAAGTATATTAAATGCACCTGTGAATGCATACAAGCCATATCTTGGGAGGAAGAGGAGCTGGACACCACGTCATGGGCAGTCAAAACGTTGAGAAAGACTGATTTGGTTGTGACTTGGGGGAGTCATCCTCGTGTCTCTCATTTTCCACGATTGCGTTCGAATCTGGCATGGTGGAATTCAATTTTTCATTTCCCCGGAATAAAGAAAGGGAACACACTCTTTCTTTGGGTGAACTCATTAAGATAGTGGTATTTATTTAAGAAAATAACTTTTGAACAATTTTTTAATAAATTATCTATATTACACTCATAAATTTTAAGAAAATATTTCTTACTATTAGTAATTCGAGATATTGATCAAGTTATCATTATTTTTTCAATAAACCTAATTTTTAAAAAATTGAGATACTCATTCTATTTTTTAAAATAAAATATAGGATAAATAATTAATTTCATCCTTAAAAGCATGTGACGCTGAAAATGCCCTCTTAAAAGATGACAAAAATAATTTAGTCATTAAAAGTGTAATAAGTGAGACAAATTCATCTCACCGTTAACATTTGTTCATTAATGTTAGAGAACTCATCTACGTGACACTCATGGATGAAAATGTCACGAAATTAATATTCATGTGGATATAAGAACTAAAATTACTAACAAATACATTCCTAATTTAATAAATTATTGACATTTTATCATTCAATTATGCAACTTACACTGACAAATATATAAATTTAATTAGTTGACATCAGAAACAAGATACATGCACCAAAAATATATTAGACTTAGAAGATTTTGATTTTGTTATTACAAATTTTTATTATAATGTATTATAATTATATTTATAATGTCAATTTATCACAAAAGAATCAAGACTCAAGAGAAAACAAGGTAGAAACAAGTTCTCAAATAAAATATTACTTTGTCAAATCTTAAGTGGATTATCCACATATAGAAGAAAACAAACATGATAGATCTAACAATCACACCTACAATGCTTGTATAGTTTCCCCACTTAATTTTTGTGTAACTCATCCCTACTAACCACATAGGCGAGTTTCCTAATATTAATAATAGAAAGTTAACAATGATACAAATTTGTCTCACTTTTTACACTTTCATAGATTAAATTTTATTTTTTTATTTTTCAATGACGTATTTATCAGCGTCACATATTTTTAGGAACAAAAATGAATATTTATCCTAAAATTTATTCATGTAGATGTATTGTAATTACTATTACAACCATTTAGTTGAAAAAACATAATCTCCAACATCAGATTAGCCGATTAGGGCTACCTAATGGGGAAATTGCATTAAAGAATTAATAATAAAATTATTAAGAATTATAATAAAATATATTAATAATATATCTTTTTATTCCTTAATTAATTTCTCCAGTCTTCATAATACTAATTAATATTTGTATTATTTTTAAAGTAAATTTGCACATTTAAGATCTGATTTGTAAAAGAGATATGATATTGAACAATACAAATATTATTATTCCATGTTTGGTTTGTTTTTAAAATAATTATGGGAAAAAACAAATCATACGCTGATTAATTTTTTTAAGGAAACAAACTCATATCAGATAGCATAAAAACTCAACTTTTATTGTCATAAATAAATTTTTAATTGGTCCCTTTAAAATAAAATATTTTTTATTTTAGTTCTTTTGAAAAAAATGCATTAATATTTGTTGTCAAGTAAAATTGTTAACTGATGATATGATATTGACGATGATAATTTATTGACTTGTCACATTATCAAAAAGTTTAACATGACAATCACATATAATTTTTTTAAGATGAATCGTGTTTTTAAATCTTTTATCAACTAATATAGCTTTATTGATTATTTTGAATAGATGATGATTTTAAAAGACAATTTTTATGATAAAAAAAGTTGCATATCACAATCCGATTGTTAACTCCTTGACAAGCGTATCAATTCATACAAGTAGTAATAAACAGTAAAATCGAGTGTCAAATTCACATGTGAAAGAGCCTATGTCACTTGATTTCACTCCTAAATTCTTAGAAAGTTAAACCAAGTAACTTGCTTTAAGAATAAATATGCATAAATAAGGCGATTGCTTGAACTCTGAGTATATCAAATTTTAAGCAATGGAATGAAGAAAAGTTGATATATTTTAGATTAAAAGTGCATAAATGTAAAGTTCAATAGTAATAAAAGACACAAAAACATAGCAAGGTTCAAGAGACAAGAAAAACAAATACTTTGAGTGTAAAAATGGCAACTTGTTTTAGATTTTGTAGAAGTGTTAAGTGTTGTCCAACCAAAACTACTCTTGATGTAATGTTAAGGATTTTTCATCATTTAAAGTTATTTCAACTATTAACTTCACTAACTAATCTACTCTAATCGTAATCCCTCATGTGAAAGAGCCTAAGTCACTTAAATTCACTCCTAATATCTTAGAAAGCTAAATCAAGTAACTTGATTTAAGAATAAAGATGCATAAATAAATTTCATCCCTAGCTATGAGTTACTTAGAAGTTCCTTCAAGTTCTTAGTGTAAAAACAATTACCAATGATTAAATCATAAACAAAACAATAAACATAGAAATGAAGCAACAATACTAAAATAACATTAAATGGATAGTAAAGAACATTACATGACAAAGTTTTTGGTTTCCAAACCTCCAACAATGGAAATGAGTAAGTTTGTCTCTCGTGGTCATGAAAGATCCAAAACAAGAAGAAGAAACAAAGAAAATGGAGAACATCCAAGAAGAAGAGCTCCCAAAGTGACTTTTGTCTCCAGAAAATTATCCTAGGCAAACTTCATTTGTCCAATGGAACAATGCCTTTTTAACCACCTCAGAAACGTTGCAGTCTCATGTTTTTCAAAAATTTATTGCGCGCTAAGCCTACATGTGCACGCCAAGCGTCATGCACAATACAACTAACTTATGACGGTGCGTTGAACCTGCATGTGTGTGTTGAGGCGCATACACGAGTACAACTGGCTTGAGAACCACCAAATGATTGACACATGTTCCTTTAGGTTGGGCTTCTCGCATTGAGCAAGCTGCTCCGATTCTTCACACATCTTCTAATCATTGTTGTTGTACAAAAATTCTACAAAACAATCTAAAATTCTCTAACTTTAACTTTCTTAAGCTAAAATCCAAAAGAACCTAAATTCCTATTTTTTGGATCAAGCGGAGCATTAAAAGAGAATAAATGAGATAATTACTATATAATTTAAGTGAAAAATCAAGTATGCATAAAAGTACCACCTATCAAACTCCTTAATCATGTGGTAAGTCAATGGATGTCAATGTTTTTGTTATATCATCAACTAGCACTTTTATTTGATAACAGGAACTACACAAAAAATTAAAATTACAAAAACTAGAATCAAAGCATTTTTTTTAATGACTAAAAAAATCTATTTTATAGGAATGAAAAAGCTATTTAAGTTTTTTTTAATAAAAAGTAAGGTTTAATTACACTTTTTACTTTTTTAGCAAATTTTACCTCCAACAAATAATTTTGACATATTTTACCCCAACTTTGTCCTTGTAACTTTTTATTTTTAAATCCCAGTTATCAAGTGACTGCGTTAGCTAATGACATGACAATAATGTTAGTAGCACGTCCTTAAGGAGTCTTATAAGACAATTATACGTAATTTTTTTAGTAAACTATATTTTTAAATTTCTCACAACTAATATGACTTTATGAATTATTTTGAACCAATGATGATTTTTTTAAAAAATGACCAAAAAATTTACATGTGACTATCTTTACAGATTTCTTGATGATATGACAAGTTTATGAGTTGTTAATGTTATTGTTTTATGTCATCAACAAACTATCTAAGAAAAATAAAGGCTAAAATTTGGGACGGATAGATGGATGTTTTTCTCATTAATTTGTTGTTGATTTATACATAATTTTATATTTTTCTTAATTCTTTAGTCATTAATCAAATTTCTTTAATTAACAATAAGTACAATTGGATAGCTTCAATTTACTAGTATAATAATGTTTTTTAATCAATTAAATATTTTTTTACATTTTTCAAAAATGAATATTTGAAATGCCTGTAATTTTTATTTTTACTGTATTTTATTAATTATAAAATAATATTTGATAAATTAAGCTATTTATTTTTCTAATTTTCCTAAACTTTTGTTTTAAATATTTCACATACATTAATTTAAAAGTGCCTCTATAATATACAAAATAATTTTTTTTTACAAAAATATACAAAATAAACGTTAGTACATATAAGTATAAATTGTGAAACTTTATCGTATTGAACACGTATCTTATAAGTAATATCATGACACTTATTTCTATTAAAAAAATTCACAAAGGCTCTCCACAGTCTCAAAGGCTGAAAATGAAAATTCACAAAAAAAGCAAAGGCTAAAAATGAAAATTCTCGATCGAATGTGAGTGTGAAAGCTATGAATGATGATTACACAATAAAGTTTTTTTTTACATAATAAAGTTGAAATAGTGATGACAGGAAAGAGATATTTCTCATGTGTCAAATGAATGAACAAAGTGAAGAACAAAAAATTCCGAAAAGAGAAACAAGTTAAATACGAAAAGTGCTAATAATATGTTCTTCTTTCACACTTCTCATTGTGTCTATTTTGTTAGAGTTTTAATTTATGATCATTTAAATAGTTTTTTAGATTATTCGGTTGTTGGTGTACATATTTATTGATTTTATACTTTTATTTGTTAAAAATTTGGTTGATTTTTTATTAGATTTTTTTAAATTTTTTTTTTACTATATTCAATGTTGGAATCTAAAACATTAGTTAAAAAATTTGAAATTAATTTCACTCACTCAGACCATTATTAAAGGAGTATAAATATATTGAGCGCGCAAATTTATTGCTCAATAAATGGTCCGTACTGACAGCGTTAAGATATAATGGATGATAAATGCATCCATTTTAGTTTTCTCTCTCTCCTACCCATAAAGTCAAACCTTATGCTGATTAGTCAATGCTATTTATTTTTTGGTTAAAAAAAATTCATGCAAATAATGGTACTAAAAGTTTTAATAGAAAAGAACACTCCTGCTTTTTCTTACTTTTTTTCTCTCGTAATTAGTATATTTCCTATATTGTTTTTCTTATCTTTTTTAAGTGCTACTTATAATTATTGAGAATAAAAAAAAGTTTTAACTATTTTTTTAATCTTTAGTGACTTAATCATTTAATTTAATAAATATTTGTTAATAAATTGAAAATTTTCTTCCACAAATGCATAGATCATCTGCACAAAGTTGAAAAAAAATTGAAAAAAAAATTAAATTTTAATTTGTTTTGTCTAATAGTATTATCTATATCAACTTTTAGTTATTTAAAATAGAATAGTTTAATATTAGAGTGGACAAGAAGGTTATATGCATGATTTATGGTGGATCACTCTTGTACACCCTTAAATTTATCTGATTCACACAATAATTTGATGCACTTTCTGTAATTTTTTTTATTCTCTTTTTTCTTGTTTCTTATTTCACCCTCGACCCAGTAGTAGCATTTTAAAAATTTATATGAGTCACAGAATAATTTGATGCACCTTCTGCAAATTTTTTTAATTCTCTTTTTTTTTTCTTTCTTATTTCACCCTCGACCCAGTAGTAGCATTCTAAACCCTAAACCCTAAATTAAGTTCTCTTCCCACACATTGAGAACAACATCGTTGACGTGTTGTGGCTCCGTGGTGTCTCTGGTGGCAATACCAAATGAGGTAGAGGATGGGCTTGTTGACGATGATGGAAGGGAAGTTAACAAAGTACTCGCCATCATAGTCATCGATCATCGATGGAGTTCTTGAGCTGGGAGAACTTGTTGAACGAGGTTGACGGAGAAAGAAGAAAATAAATTGGCGTAGAAAGTGCACCATCCTAGATTAGACAAGTTTTGATTTTTTTTATTTAATACTATTTAAATGATATTTTTATTTTATTTTTAATTATAATAAGCAAATAATTAATAAATTAGAAGATCTCTTTATTTTTTTCAATACTTTTATTTAAATATTAAATTAAATAATCCATTATACTTATTTTATTTATTTTTAAATATTAATAAACTATGGAATTTACTCATGCAATTTGTTAAAATACTATACTATAAACGATTTCGTACATTGACTTTTTAAATTTACTAATAAATATCAATTTAAGATAATAGATTAGAAATGTGAGAAGATTACACCGATTAGAAAATAAAGTACTAATAAATATAAATTTAAGATAAATTTGAAGCTATGTTAAGTCTTTATAAAAGAAAAAAAGAGTTATGTACCGATAAAATTATCTAATATATATTATATATGATAAATTTATTAATTTTTGAAATATTTTTTAAAAATAATTCAAACAATAATTTATAATTAAATAATAATATAAAACTGTTTTATACAATATCAATACATATTCATTAAATTCTTTATAAAATTCATCATTAACTTTTTTTTTACAAAAATGTCCTTAATGAATACTAATTTAAGACAAATGTAAACTATAAAAGATCATTTAGTCATGTGCATGGAGTCAATATTTACATAAACCTATGCACATTCATGTTTTTTTTATTAACGCATATTCATGTTATTAACACAACTTATCTATACTATGATTAAGAATAAGTGCAGAGGCGTGTTTTGTCCATATTTACCTCTGGTAGGGACTTAGTGAGATGTGTTTTGTCCATATTCTTTAATATTTTGCGTACCTTTAGATTCTATGATATCCATTATTATTATGTATACGTACACAGCCACGCAGTTTCACTTTGTGTAAAAACCAGCTGCTCCAATATCTAATAATGGATCATGTGCACGTGGGACCTGGAGGAAGAGCTGCAATCAAAATTCAACGAACGTTTACATCCTTTACCTATTGGTTCTGATTAGTGAAACATGTGAGTCCCATACTTTATTATTTCATCCTTTCCTTTTTATCTTCATTAATCTAGAGTTCTAGACGAAGCATAAAAGTCACTATATATTCTAAATTTAAAATTTTGTCGTAAATATATATATATATATATATATATATATATATATATATATTTTGACGACAAAATTTAAATTTAGAAACTATCTAAAATTTTCATACTTGAATGACCTAATGAATTTTTAAATGTTGAGTCTAATGCATAGTTTTTCGAATGAGATAAGAGTAAAATTATTTGTTGTTCAAATTGGAAAAACATTGGAGGGAGGACAAAGTTCCTTGATGTTCAACGACTCTGCATCATAACCATGAACTTGAGATTAAACATGTAGCTCATCTCTATTTATACAAGATGTCCCCTGATGGTTCTTTTACATGTGTCATATTAGCATTGACCCTTAAGGGGCACATGTCCTAGGTATATATATTCATGTTGGCTCTGTACTTGATATAGATGCATTGTTGTGGGTCTTTAATGTCAAAGACATGGTGCAAAACTTGGTATGTCACCAGGTTCGATGATACTCGATAGCCTTTTAGAGATAAGTTGGCATGTGGTTGGGGACCTATCTTTGTTGGATGATCTACAATACTCAGTCGACCCTTAAGGATAAGTTGACATGTGTTTGAATTGAGTAATTCGTAATACATTTGTACTATGAATTACTTAATTAATTCATAATACGAGTGTATTATGGATTATTTAATCCATAACCATATGTGGGTGGTGTGGCATGATGATGGGTTTTGCGGATGTGGAGGTTTGTTGGTCATAGTGATTCGCCTAAAGGTTGTAGGTTGTTGGGTGGTGTGTTTGGTGTAGTGTGGAGGTGATGTTGGGTAGCTGTGATGGTGGTGTTTAGGGGTGACTGTGGTGTTGGTGTTGGGTGGAGGTGGGGTGCGATGGTCATGGAGGTTTAGGGGAGAGGAAACTAGGGTTTTCTTGGGAGAGAAAGGGTAAGAAGGGAACATTAAGAATTTCAGGGGTGTGTTAAGCAAAAATAAGGTGCACGGAGTAATTGTCTATTATTTGAGAACTTCACAATTAACTACAATTTAATATTAAGATACTTTACAAATGTCTTGCTCTTTTTTCTTTTTCTTTTTTTATTTATAACTGAGGTATTTGAGTTATTTGATATTAACTAATTCTTCTCTCTTCACATTGACCTATTTTAAGATGAAGTCTTGCTCTCTTTATACATATATAAATTGGGCCTGAAATCTTCGCTTAGTTGAGTTGTGATGTTGCGTCCAAATTGCTGCTAGGCACTTTCAGTTCTATATACAGGATAATCAAAATTATCAAACCTTGCAGCTGCGATTAAATCCAACCCATCCAGACAGTGTGGTACTCCGATATTAAAAGACAAGTTAATCAAACAGAGAAATTAAAACTTTTTCATCCAAGTCTTATTTTAGGAAAATAACCTTATTTTATTCATTTTAAAATAATTTTAGAAAACAAATATTAGGGTGTGATTGATTTCTATTTTCAAGATCTATTTTTAATTTTTAAAATACAACTAAATAAAGTTACTCCGATATACTTTTTTCGGCTCTCTTTCTATGTAAGGGTTGGATACCCGGCACTTATATACTCCTATCCTCTTTTTCTATAATAAAATATTTCGTTTTGCCGATAAAAAAAATGTGGTGGAGAGTGATGCATGTCACAACACAGTGTGTGAAATTGAGAAATAGCGAACAGGATAAAATGGAAGAAAATTATCAGAAAACATCTAGTGATGGTATTTATATTTGAGTTCTTAAAAAACTTGTTTAAAAAATAATCTTCAAAACTTAAAGAGGAAAGGAATGTAAGAGGTCACCAAATTAAATTTACATTTTTTTCCTTCTCAAATTCACCAAATGTAATTGTAGTCCTTCTTAGCTGAATTTTTTGCAGTTTGGATATATAATTTTTGACGATTTTTTTTACCACAGGAAACAAAAAATTATAAAAGCATTTTGCAAAACTTAAGATACCAAAAAATATAAATTTTAATTTGAGAAATTAAAAAGATAAAACCCTAAACTTGAGAGTCCAAAAACATTATTAAGTTTAAAAACTTTTAAACTAAAACAGTTAACCTGGAATATTTATGCCAAGCCATATAATTTAATTTAAATTGTTTATAAGAGACAAAACTTAATTAAATTCAATACCTTAAGGTGATGTCTCTGATGTTTAATTATGATTTAAATTTTATCTCTTTAATTTTAGAATTTGAGTTTAAATTTAACTCAATCCTATATATTCAACTTGTAAGTTGAAGGTTGTTCCCCATATTATTAGTAGATGTTAAAAAAATTAAAAATTAAACAATAAGAAAAGATAAAATAAAAATAAAAAGGTGAGTAGAAAAACTTATTAGATATCAATAATAGTATCTAATAAATTCTAATTATATTTTACTTACTATTTGAACCAATGACTTTGGTAAGATGAAAGCAATAATCTAACCACTTCATATCTATTATATCGATTGATTAATTGTAAATATTGTATTATTTAGTACGTTGAAGATTATCCTTCACTTATATATTTTAATTTGATCATATATATCTAATTGTTGTTATATCTTCAACAAATCTCTCATATATGACGTACTAGACATTTCTAGCATAAAATTTATAAAAATTTGATATTTGCAAGTTATCTAATAACAAATAATATGATAGACCCAACAACAATCACCCCACTAAAGATGGAACATTTCAAGCACGCTTGAAATTTAGTGAATTTCTTGATAATTAAGTGCAACAATAATTGTTATGATAAACTTTAATACCATTTTAGAATTTGAAAAAAAAACATAACTTAATCTCAAAAAATTGACTTATAAGGTGAAAATTAGCTCCTATTTATATAATATAAATATATCACTTAGATATAGTATCTTGAACCACTCATTAATTCGAATAATAAAGATTTACTTTAAAAGTTTATACCGGTTATTACCAAGTAAAATTTTGATTAGAGATTAGTAAAAACAACACTGTATGTCTGTATCTAAAGTTTTCTTAATTTAAAAATAGTTGTGAAGAGAATCACTTACCAAATAGCAAAGGAATCGAGAGCCAAGTGAGGGAGCAACCCAGCAAGAAGAACCAAGATTTGGAAGTACCACGTCTCTAGGCACAATATCACTGGGCGCAGACGCTGCAGACAACTTAAAAAACTCTGCTAAACCCGAAAATGCTTGAAAACTGAACCCTCTCCACGTGTGCTTACACCTCTCAATCTTGACAATGTACACAAACTGCGCAATTACAATGATCCACCACAGGGGCGGAACTAGGGGGGGCTAGGGTGGGCCACCGCCCCCCTAAAAAAATTAATAAAAAAAAAAAAAAAGAAAAAGAAAAAAAAAAAGAGGAAAGAAAAAATATTAAAAAAAGGTAAAAGGGGAAAGAAAAAAAATATGAAAAAAATAAAAAAGAAAGAAAACATAAAAGAGGAAAAATATATAAAAAAGGAAAAAACATAATAAAAATAAAATGGGATAGAGAGATAACAGAAATAGAAAAAAGGAAAGAAAGATGATAAAACGAAAAAAATAATAACAAAAAGGAAAAGAATAAAGAGAAAGATGGAGAAAGAACACTATAAAATGGAGAGGTCTGAACACAAAGGAAACACAAATCCCAAGAGAACAGAAGGAATCAACAAAGTTGTTTCATTTGGTAAATCAGTGAAAGAGAAGAGTTTCAGATATTCTCTCATTCCTTTCTTTTTCCCTATTTTTCTCTTTTTTCTTCTTGCTGTTATTCTTCTAAAATAAAATAAACTACTATTTGCACATCTTATTTTTACACATATACCCCTACCATGTTGGGCTGAACCCATTTTTGTTAAATCTGAAACGAAATAAAAAAAAACATAAATTATTGTTTCAGTTGTTAATGTTGTGCAATGTGTTGTGTGCATCTCATTCAAAATGTAACAGTGATTTACTTTACGCGATTGCCATTGATATTTGATATTGTTTGTGATTGCCGCGCAGAAAAATTATGGGGAAGGGTGCTACTACCATTGGTGCTTATTTTAAGAGAAAAAATGCTGTTGAATTTTATAGGGTAAATATCTTTTGTGCTACAAATGATTATCAATTACAAGAATTAAATAGTAGGTTCAATGATAATAATGTTGAATTACTTGCTTTGAGCATGACTTTAGATCCAAGAAACAAGTACCAGTCATTTAACAGTGATGATATTTGCAAACTTGTTGATAAATTTTATTTTAGAGATTTCACATAACAGGAAAAATTGTATTTGAAAATGGAGTTACAACATTTTGAGCTTGACATTCCTAAACATCTAGATTTTATTAATTTATCAATTACATCTGAATTATGTCAAGGGTTAACAAGAACTGGAAAGTCCATCATTTACCATCTCTTATTGATAGAGTGATTAGACTTGTACTCACTCTTCCAGTTTCTACAGCAACTACTAAAAGATCTTTCTCAGCTATGAAGATAATCAATATCAGACTTCGAAATAGAATGGAAGACCAATTTCTTAATGATTCTTTGATTACATACATTGAAAAAGAAATTGTTTTGAGTTTTAGCACAAATTCAATTATAGATGATTTTAACAATATGAAAACATGTAGAGTTAGAGTCAAGTCATGAAGTGATTTTAATTTCTGTAATAGTTTTTTTCATATTAGATTTGTATTGTTTTCGAAGTACTTTTATTTATGATATAATTTTTTTTATGTTCGCCCCCTCTCAATAAAATTCCTGGCTCCGCCACTGATCCACCACGAAATACTCAACACCAAAGATGCACCCAACAAACCTAGGCCCACCTTATACACAACAACTTAACTTAATACGAGGTGGACCAACAACGTTGCTGCTGAAATGTATGCACTTGGAGCCACTATGCTCTGAGCTTGGAGGAATTTTTGAATTGGGAAGTTTATAGCGTCGGCAAAGATTTGAGGGAACAGGCCATAGACAAAAACTGCTGCTGCAAATGCAATTCTTGGGGATTCACCTAGAAACATTAAAATGGGCTTCGACAAAATGTATATTACAGTCAGAAGAATGCCTGCTAGTGTGAGAAGCACTGTTGATCTTTGCATGTATATGCCTAACATCTCAAATTTTTTGGCACCATATGCTTGTCCACAAAGTGTCTCAACAGCACTCCCCATGCCCAACTGTTCAAAAAAAATCATCACCAAATATGAAACCCATAAGTTATATAATTGGAAGAATATGCTAAGTTTAATTAAATTTGATACACCCCATCACTTCCCACTGTATATCTGAATGAATTTACCTTTTATATAATCAATCAGAAAATCATGATAAAATTCACTTTTAATTTTTGATTAAATGATAATATTCATTTATAATGGTGTCTATACTATATACTATATTCTCTATCTGGAGAGATTAATTTCTATCCACTATATGTGTGTGTGTAAAATCTTAGAATATTAGGACTAGTTTTGAATATAAATAGTGATACATTAATTCAAGAACATAATCAAGCTATTAAAAAAATATTACTATAATTTTGACTACAATGTCAAGATATCTAGAGTGTTTGACATTGCAATTGTGGCAGGTAGGGATGATAAAAAAAATTAGTTTTAAAAAAAGAACTATAAATATAACTAATTGTATATAACTAGTTATATATAAGTAGATATAAAACTATAATTAATTTTATAATTATAAGTATTTTAAATAACTTAATTTTATTTTAAAAATAATTTTAGTTATAAAATTATAACTAGTTATATATATAAAAATGAGTATTTTAAATAATTTATTTTTGTTTATTCATAACTAGTTATACAATTGATTTTAGATATAAATTGTTATGTAATTGGTTATATAACTAGTTTATTCATAACTAGTTATATACTCATATATTTAAAAATTCATTATGATTATAGTTATAATATCCACTTATCATCTAATTATTTATTAGGTATGGTTATAGATATGTAAATATTCAAATTTTGAGACTGAGCACTCCTATGCAGTGTTATGAAAAAACTACTCGAACATCGACCTGGGTTGATATACTGGATTAATGGATTAAAAGTTTAACCGATGGATCATTTATTAACCTAATTGACTTGATATATATATATATATATATATATATATATATATATATATAATATAATGCGATTAATTTATATTTTTATATTTCAAAATTAAATTCATTGTCATGATCAAACTATAAATATTATATAATCATTTAATACTATTTTTTTGTGTGTATTATCATTAAATAATTAAGAAAACTCTTATTTTTTATGACTAAATGTAAAAATTATTGGATGACCATAAATAAATTTGGTAAAGATGTATAAAACATATACATAAATATTAAATCAAATCATGATCAATATGATAATAATTAGTTATTATATATTATTATAAAGATAAACAAATAGAATTATAGGAGCATGTTATTCAATAATTATTAATAATTTAACATATTATAGAAATTATAAAAAAATAAAATAACATTAGAAAAATAAGAGAAATTTTTTGTTAGTCGGACCAACTCAATTTGGATAATCGAGTTTCATCAAATTTGATCGTGTCAAATCGAGCGAAATCAAATTGAACTACATATAGGATTAGATGTCGGTTGAATCAGTTCAACCCGCTTAACTCATACATTTTTTATAACTATGCCTCAGGCATAGGTTACATTTATCTACAATTTTAAATAATATCAAGAAAGGCAACAAAATGACGACTGTGATTCCAGTTTAAAACCTTGAACATAATTAATCTGACATGAGATGGAGAAAACGTCCCATGAGGCCACACACGAACTCTTGGATGCCAGTGTTTCCAAGGGAAGCAGCAGAAAGTTCGAGGTTACCGAGGTGGCCGGAAAAAATTTGAGTGGACATAGACATGACAAGTTTAGAAGGTAGACTATAACAGCAAGGGCAGCAAGGAGAAACAAGAGCTTCAACTCCATCCATGTCTCCGGTCCAAGACGCTTCGCGAAAGGGACGCTTGTGTTTGTGAGTATTCGCTCGAGTTCACCATCTGATCCATGATTGAGCTGAATGATAGAGTAAAGGAAGATGGTGGTAGTGGTGATGGTTCGTTTGAAAATGTTGGGAGCTAACTTATTTATGTTTTGAAAATGTTGGGGACTAAGCCTTTTTTTAACCTCTGCGAGGCTTTGAAGCACACAAAAGGGTTTTTTGAACCTTAGGGTTGGGTGGGATTATACACCTTCCAAGTTATTTAAATATATTTTTTTATCTCTAATAGATATTTGATTTTAACATTTATTTTTAATAAAATTTTTATTTATATTGAGTTCATAATAAAATAATAATTTTGTTTTACTTTATTTTTTTTATATTTTGTTTTTACTTATTAATAAATTAATGAATTTTATGTTTATTTTTTAATAAATAACAAATTTTATTTTATAGTCACAATTAATAACAAATGAATAAAATATCATGAAAAAATAAAAAAACAAATGTTTATTAGAGATAAAAAATTATTTAAGTCTCTAGACTTTATATACGGTTTTACTTCTTTCTTTTAGAATAATCTATAGTAATCCTGCTTTCAATAGTCTTCAATATTATTGCAGTAAGTACTCAATTTTTTTCTTGGCAAATAATTTGCTTAATTAATGTTTTTTACTTTTATCAGCAAAGAAAATATATTGGATAAATACAGGAAGAGGAGGTAGCTAGGGTACAAGGGTCAATGCCTTCTTATTAATAAGAGCAACTATCTTCATTTCAAACAATGGACTCGAGGTTAAACATCTTTATTTCTTTTAGTAGGATTTGACTCTCATGAGAGCGCATTTTAAAAGATAAAGTGTAATGATATCTATTTTTTTTTAGAAAATTAGCGATTAAAATTCTACTCAATTTTAGATTTGGTTATATATGCTTTTGATTTTGTCACAATTTTGTCACAATTTTCTAATCAACACTTATAAGGGTATTGTATTCTCTAAAGTGCATTTCTTCGTTTCAAAAGACTTTTTTTTTTTTATATATGGTAATCGATGGTAAGACTAAAATTTCAAGAATCAAATACAAAATTTCTTTTTAAATAGATCATTTTCATAAACATTATATCTAACCAAGCTATGTGTATGTCTGGAATGCACTGGAGAGATTTTCAACCTACATTTAGAGAAAAATCCCTTTATTACTTTTGCTCTGAACGTATGCTTGGAGGAGAATGAACGGATATTCAAACATAGCTTACACCAATCCTTCGGATTAGACCAACACACTTTGATAGTGAAATTATCAATTTAGCCTCATGTTATATATAACTTATTTACAACAAAAAGTTGTGATCAGATATAAAGCCTGATTTGTGTTATTGTATAATTGTGAGACTAAGCTATATTGAGAAACAAAGAGCTTCAGTTCACAAGTGGCTCTGTTTTGTTCTCCCACTTGTTCAACCTCTTTGCTGCTTCTTCAACCTACAATCAAGAAATATTGGTTAGAAATTACTAGCTCGTTACCTTCATACATATACATACACAACCTCTTTTTTGTTTACCTCTTTATTCCAATCCGTTCGAAATGTGACCCACACTAAAATAATTGTTTGCAAAACCGTGCCACCTAACATTCCCAACCATATTCCCTGCACTCAGACACTGTCCTCAATACGTGCATGCAAATTAAATATATTCATATACCTCTTCTTGCATTATTAAATCAGAGCTAGCTTTTGGATGAGAAAGGTATACGTACAACACCAATCGAGTAACATACCTTAGCACTGAGGTTGAAATAGAAACCGAGAACCGAACCCAATGGTATGCCAATTCCATAATAACAACCAACGTTGACATATGCAACAAAAGTTTGCCATCCACATCCAACAGCTACCCCTTTACATACGTTATAATGCATGCATTAGTTTCAGAAATTCCTAACACTCACCTTGATATATAAAAAAATGTCATATGTTAACAGAAAACTTTAACTTTCGTTAATATAATTTATGGGGAGGGATTTACTTATTGAATAAGTTTAAAGGGTTATTTCTAATATCAGTCATTCATTTATTTAAATTAAAATCTGACGGTGAAAGAATAATTTAAAAACTTAGGACTGAGATCGAGAGTAATTCTTTAAATTTGTCATTGGAGTAAGTAAATTCCTTTATGAGTTTACGTTACTATAACCAATTAGAAATTAAACACCTCAAATATCGTTTTTAAAGTATTCAATTATTACAAAAATAAATAATCATACCACATGATTCATTCATTTTGTAATAATTAAAAATATATTTATGTCGTATAAATATTATAAATATACAATGATAGTATTATACATAACAATGTGATACTATATATTTAACAATTTTACATATTTTCTAAACTAATAATATTGTCTGTTTATAGGATATGGTGTAGGCTGTGTAGCTAGACGGCTAGGCCCCTAGACATACAATGGTTTCGGGTGGGCATATGCACGATTCATGAAATTGTCAATATAGTTTTTATATCAATGGTTTAATTCTTATTGGATAAAAAACAAGAAGAAGAGAGACAAATCCAACCATATGCGTGAGCATGACATTTTTATTTGTAGTGATTAGAATGAAATATATCATATATCAAAGTTAAAAGAGTATATTACCAGATAAGACAGGCTGAATGCCATTGAGAACAATAGAAAGAGCAAGGAGAGGACAAAGATCTGAGACAGCAGCAGCCACCTCTTCACCGTCTGTGAAAGCATAGCTAAGGATATCTCGTATTGCCAGCACCACAAGTGCTACAATCACCGATATTATCAAAGAAATCAATGTCACCACCATCACCGAAAATGACGCTGATTTTGGATTTCTTGCCCCTAGTTCATTGCTCACTCTCACACTGCATGCATGCCAGACAAAAATAGTGTTTAAAGTATTTTCAAGCTTATTTACTAAAATTGGAACAACACAGACATACAAGAATTAAGAATGAATAAAAAATATTAACAGAGATAAAATTTTAAATGTTAATAGAGATAAAATTTTAAAAAATACAAACTTATACGAACAAAAAGTTGATAATATAATCCAGTATAAAATGATTGATCTAATGCAAAAATTAGTTTGCAAAAAATTACTTAATGTTATAAAGGATTGAAGGAATAAATTCAAAACCCAGTTAAAGGACTAAGTGTGTGTTTGAAAAACTATTTCAATCACGTTAAGCAAAAGTTTTTCACTTTCCCATATAAAAACGGAGAAACAAGGAGGGACATGTGTTTGGCGTAACGTGTATTCACAACTTAATAAGAATAGTTAAAACATATACTCATGTTTTATTATTATCATGTCATCCTAATTTTCTTCATTTTTTTTCAATATTAACTATATCAATTGCATATTCATGATTCAAATTTTAGATCATTAATTAAACTAAAATAATTTTCATATTAATTAATTCATATACTCTAATAATGTAATAACCTAAAAAATATATTTTACTACGCCTGTGATAAAGTCTGTCAGAATTTTCTTTATTTTTTATTTAGAATTTTCTCTTTATGTCTTTAAGATCATGATAGTTTCTTGGGTGTTGATTATTGACTTTTTGTTCACTCTCTCTCAATTACATGGAATACTAATCACTAAATGTTAATTTCTGGACATTGATTATCCTCCTTTATACACGTTGCTTTTCAGTGGTCCCTGATGCTGTACAATTAATTGTAGTCACTAGTCAATTAATAGTCAAGCATTACTTTTTACCAAGCAAAGAAACGATTATTTTTCATGATCCACACAACAGTGACCACCAGCGTGGCACACAGGAGAATTAACGTGAATATTTTTCAACAAATGCTTATGTAATTTAAAAAAAAAAAACAGCATTAAAATAAAAGCAAAACGAAAGAAAAAAATTCAAAACTTCAGTTCTATATAAAGGAGTATCAAACCTTGCAGCTGCGTTAAATCCAACTGAGATCATAAATACCCATCCAGAGAATGTGGTACTGCAATAACAAATACATGTTAATCAAACAGAAATTAAAACTTGCTTAACCAATTGCCTTATTTTAGAAAAATAATCACCTTCTTTTTTGTAAAAATAAAAAATAAAAAGTTTCAAAATATAAACGATTAATTTATTACAAATAATTGTTTTCTAGTGTTGCATGCTGGAACATTAATTGGACTGATCAAGATACGACTAAGTGTTACATTCAAGAGACAACAGAGATAAATAGTTAACCTACAAAAATATAAACGATTAATTTATAATTAAACATGCAAACAAACTTTTCAACTATAATCATAACTTCTATTTTTTTTGTTTTTTTAAATATTAAAATCTAAATTCATCAAAATGTGTGCATGAATGGCGGCGTTTAATGATACAGTAATGTTATATTTAAAATAACAATATTTCTATACAGCAATGGACGACAGAAAGACTTTTTGCTGTCAGTATTGCATTGCAGTTGCAGGTTGCAGGTTGCAGCACAATATGAGGAATAGATTTTGTCATTGGACACACCAACCACATCCCGACAAAATACAAAGTCATTTGTGACGTGCTTGAAAACTGGGTGATGTTTTCTACTTTTTATAAGGGTCAATAATTTTTACATGAAGATTTCTGTTTTTAAATTTCAATAAGTTCAACAAGCCTAAGCCAAATTATGTTGCAATGTGGCATGCTATTTAGACGCCTCAGAGGTTGTGGTCTACTGTTGCCACTTCATCTTGGATTAGTTATGGCCTACAAATTCGAATTGGATTCAAATGCAACTTTTTCTTCCATTTTTTTTCACTTTTATATTATGATCACAATTTTTTATTTTTTATTTAATGTTGACAAACACCATTATTTTAATTAGATTCTTTTTCCTAAATCTACAAGGTAAGAATTAGATTCTTCCTATACATAATCCAGACATAATTCCAACTTTTCTATTTGAATGAATTCTTTCCCTTTTAAATCTTCTTATTCTTTTTTAATTTTTATACAGCTTTGCATCCCTCTTCATGTACGTACTTTTGTATTGATAAATATAAATTTAATTTCATTTATCAATACAAAAGCACGGGCACGTTAACCAAGTTTAATCAAAGTATACAACCTAAAAACATATTTTTCAATAAAATAAATAAATTTAGAAAGAGAAAATCATGTAATAAACGTGATAAAAATAAAAATAAATAGAAGTTAGCTAGGTAGAAAAGAAGAAAAAAAGTAAACATATTAAAGATTTTCTAATAATTATTTGAAGTGTTTAGAAAATAGTAGCATGAAAAATGTTAAAAACACATGGTTTATCACACATCTTTGAATATTTTTTAATTAATTAAAAATTATCAAATTTTATGAGTCTCCAAATTTTATAATTTTGAATCAAATTTGACATATTTGAAGGTGTGTGTTAGATATTGTGTTGGTAAGAGTGAGTAGTAGTAGTATATGTGAAGAGAATGACTGACCAAATAGAAAGAGAATCCAGAGCCAACTCAGGGTGAGGAAGCAAGCCCGCAAGCAGAACCAAAATTTGGAAGTACCACGTTTCTAAGCACAGCATCACCGCTGAAGCTGCAGACAACTTAAAAAACTCTGCTAACCCCGAAAATGCTTGAAAACTGAACCCTCTCCACGTGTGCTTACACCTCTCACTCTTGACAATGTACACAAACTGCGCAATCACAATGATCCACCACGAAAAACTCAACACCAAAGATGCACCCAACAGACCAAGCCCCACCTTATACACAACAACATAACTTAATACGAGGTGGACCAACAACGTTGCTGCTGAAATGTATGCACTTGGAGCCACTATACTCTGAGCTTGGAGGAATTTTTGAATTGGGAAGTTTATAGCGTAGGCAAAGATTTGAGGGATTAGGCCGTAGACGAAAAGTGCTGCTGCGGACGCGATTCTTGGGGATTCTCCTAGGAAGATTAAGATGGGCTCGGAGAAGATGTATATGATGGTTAGAAGAATGCCTGCTAGTGTCAGAAGCACCGTTGATCTTTGCAAGTATATGCCTAACATGTTGAATTTTTTCGCACCGTATGCTTGTCCACACAGTGTTTCAACAGCACTCCCCATTCCCAACTGTGAAAATCATGAGTGAATTATTGGAAAACATGCTAACTTTAATTAAATTCATATATACACTTTTTATGTATGAATGAGTTTAATATTTATGCACTGTCAAGTCAATCAGAAACTACCATAAAAATGATTAATTAACAAATTTATCATACATAATCATTTGTACTTGGATGATAATGTAAAATCTTTTTACACTTATTTATATACTATTTTCTCATTCTTAAGAGATTAATTTTATGCACGGTCAGTATAAAATCTCAGAATATTTGGACTAATTGTGAATATAGTAGCATGACGATATGAGTGGCACATGAATTCAAGAACATAATCAAGGTTTTAGAAAAAACGGTTTGTACGACTTCAAGGTTTTTGTGGTTGCATCGATCGCGTTTGTTCATAATTTCGTTTTAAATTCAAAAAACACATTTAAATTTGTGACCGTGACCACAATTTAAAACCTTGTGAACATAATTAGGCAGCATGAGATGGAGAGAAACAGGGTGAGTAAGTAGTACCCTACCATGAGGCCATAAGCAAACACTTGGATGCCGGTGTTTCCAAGAGAAGCAGCAGCAAGTTCGAGGTTACCAAGGTGGCCTGAAAATATTTGTGTGGACATAGACATGACATAGTTGATAAGGTAGACGATAACAGCAGGAGCAGCAAGGTGAAACAAGAACTTCAACTCCACCCATGTTGCCGGTCCAATACGCTTCGCGAAAGGGACGCTAGTGTTTGAGAGTATTCGCTCAAGTTCACCATCTGATCCATGCTTTGAGCTGAATGATTGAGTAAAAGAAGGTGGTTGTGGTGGTGAAGGTTCGTCTGAGACCAGCAAAGGTTCATCAATGTCCTTGTGAACTGATGTAGAATCCATTTGGCAACTAACTTGTTTGTGTTAGGAAAATGTTGTGGACTAAGCCTTTTTTTTTTCTTGCTCTGCAGCAGAGGAGGCTTTGAGACTCAGCCGCAAAAGGGTGTTTTGAACTTTAGGATTGGATGGGATTATATATTCTCCACACTTAAATATGTTTTTAATTCTTTCATTTTATTTGGTTTTGTTTCTTCAAAAAGGAAGTTTTAATTTGGTTGTATCATTATATTATTTAGTGATATGTAACCTGTATCAAACCATTTCTAGTCAATTTTGGTATAGCATATGGAATAATATGACTAAACAAGTAGGTTTATTCGGTGTGATATGGATGACAACTAGCTAACTTTGTATTTTAAATATCTAGTTAGAGATTTAATTCTTATATTTATGTACTACAAATATTTTTCAGTTGAAGTGATTATATTTAAGTTGAGAAATATAAACGATAAAAATTTTATTTTAAATATTTAATATGAAACTACAACTTTTAAAAATTGAATTTAAAACTATTAATTAAATTAAAATAATCTCTCGTAAGTTCACCAAAGTAAATAATTAATCTTTGACTTCTCATGATCTAAAGATACCCTGAATTCCGGCAGATAGAGATGCACCATAGCACATGCATATACGGTAGCTGAGGCTGGTAATTATTGTGTGGGAACTTTAACTTACTCGTGTATAAAATTTTGTTAACAGTGCACGTACATTATAAACATGTATAGTTTTATACATTAAAAATATTCATTTGCAAACACAATGTAGGAAATTAGTTACAACTTAAAAGTTTCTCACTGGATGCTACTGCTTTTAAAACCATGCATGTTGCATTGTCAAGTAACGTGAGTCTAATGTTTGGGAAGAAAAGAATTTAGAGTTTAGACCCCATCATGGATCAATCATGGTCCGTCCTCAAGTTTTTTAATTAGTAGTATTTCAAATGGGCTACATCTACATGGTTAACAATTAGCATCCCTTTAGTTTAGACCCACGAAAACAAAAAAATACAAAATAAGAATTGAGTTCTAGAATCTCTTCTAGCATCAAATCAGTAGAAGAAAGTGTGTGAGAACCAGTATGTGGCTATGTGCATTGAAAGTTTTCTTTAATACAAGCGGTAATTAAAAGCCTGACAGTTAAATTCATATTGAAATCTTCGAACCTTATTTTAACAAATTATTTAAGTTTAATAGAAGTGGTGGCTTAAAAAGTTTCAGCCACCAATAATGCAGGTAATAAGATCAGCTGTCTAGTCTTGTTCTGCCTTAATTTATGTTAATGCAAATCCAAAGTTGTATATCTGGCTGTTCATGATGGAATATCGTTCTCAGTGTTTATTCTCATTATTTTTCCGGACTCCTAAGATGTTTAGACTATGAATCTAACATTAACACGTCTCCATTATATGCAAGTCTCCTCTATAATTTATAAGCACACATTTCAAATCATAACCAAATTCAAACTAGTTGTGAGGTTGGCATTCTTCCTATGCTAAGATATAATTTAGAGTTTTTTTTTTCGATCATCATAATTAGAATGAGGACGAAACCTGACACAACGATAAAGTTGTATCTTGGTGACTTGTTGGTCATAGGTTTGAATCCGAAAACAAGTATATGTGACTTTTATTCAAGATTTAATCACACCTAAAATTTCTCTATCACTCCCCAAGTGTATTTCAGAGAGATTGTGTGGAGTGTATTCAGAGTTCTATAAGATAGTTTTGATTTAATTTGTCTGAGAAAGTGACCAATTTCTGTTTTGCTTTTCATAGGTTGCTCTCAGATTTTTTCTTCATAGTGATAAGTATAGAACCTTCACCGTTATTTAATTGCATTATATATATATCACATATGCCACTAACTCATCGACAGTAACAAGCCCCTCCATATAATTGTTCTTATGACGAAATCAATGACGATTAGTTTGCCTCACCAGACCACATAAACCAAAGATGGGTATTTCTGCTACAGAAACAAAAAATTGTACTACTTCAATTTCTACAGAAAAATAAATAAATTGGAACGAAAGGACGGAAACGCCATGGTGAGTGCGCAAGTGCAAGGCATTATGAGAATTTTTCACAAGTTGTGACTGTGATGAGTCATAAATTAGTTACACAAGAAGTTATGAAATAATATTTAAATTTTGTTTGTTTTAAGATATTAAATAGGATAAGCAAAGTGAAACTTGAAAATATCATATTTCTATCTTCGATGCAGTTTTTGAATAAATATTTTCAAGAATTGTTAATTACTAAGAATATAAAATGTTCATATCTTCCTTGTTTCTTATTCTCATGGTGAGAGCTGAGTATATTATATTTTCATGAGATTGGAAGTCATTTTTTATAATAATTATCTATCTATACAATATAAAATATTTATAATTGGATGACAATATAAAACTATTTAAGTATCTAAATGAATATTTTTTATTCTTTTGAAGTCATTTCTGTTAAAATTTAAACTAACAAAAAGTCATTATATTAAAGCCTGTTAATTTACTCTGTTAACCAAATTTGAGTACACATAGTTTCATATATTACTGAATATTAAAGCATTCCCCTTTAAAGGCATAGCTGACAGCACAGTATGAGGAAATTTTCTGACTAGATGAAAATAGAATAAATATACAATTTTATTCTTGATCTTGAAAGTGATAAAAGTTGCAACAAAAGTTTGTATGTAAACAATTTATTCTTCAATAAATCAGTTTTTGACAAATTAATCCTCTTAAATGTACCTGACTAAATTTGCATAAAGTTAATAAATTCAACAACTAAATTATCATGAATTTGTCATGAAATTGATAGATTAAAAGAAGAAAAAAACGTATAAGGATCATATCAATACAGGACACGTTCTTTTGACCAAAAAATTGCATATTTATCTATAAAAAAAAGTGTCATATCATGATCACAGTTAAACTAACTTCTTTTAAACTTAAAAATTTCTTAAAACTTAAATTATAGTAGTATCCAAAATAAATAATATGTGATACGTAAATCTAAAGAAATCTCATACTCAAAACCCTATAGAAATACTTACAAAGTTCTCTCGTATTAGCAATTAGCAATAGAATTCAAACTTGTCTCCTTGTGGACATGAATCCGAAATGATGCCACTAAGACTCCATTCGTTTGTAGAGAAACAGAGCGAAAAAAAAGAAGAAATAAACAGTAAAATAAAATAAAATTCATACTTTTATACTCTATTTTAATTCAAAATGTTCATCTGATTTCACTTTCTTTCCATTCTACCGAATGGTACCTAAATATATGTTGCTTATAAGCTACAAGATCTATAAAGTATAAACACAATGGCAGGACTCGGGATGAAAAATGGAAAACACTATTTTCTCATATCACGTTGTCAATGTTTTGGGCGTGGAAAGGGCCCAACGCCACAACCGCAGCACCACACAAAAATAAATCTATGACCTAAACAACTGCAAAAACATTTTGGAATTAAATCTCTCACGTGGCACCAACAAAATCATATTTTTAGAGAATTAGACATACATATCTCTCTCTTTCTCTCTCATCATGTGAGAATCTCATGAAAAGAAATTCCAATTCATTATTATTGAGTGGAAGAGGGACAAATAGGCCACAACGAAATTGTATAGTATACACTATACACAGATAATCCTCTTTTGCATTTATACTATTTCTTTATAAGGAAACAAAAACTTATTACAATTTCAAAGAATATTGAAACAATGATATGGTAAAATATTAGAATACAAAGTTGGATTCCTCTACTCATTAACTAATGACAATATAAACATATTGGATGAGTGGATAAGAAATAAGGACTTAGTCCTTTCCTAGAACATCAAAAAATATCCAACTTATCTGAAAAAATCCCTTTAGCCAAAAGAACTTAAATACAGAGAACTCCAAGGTTAAAGAAGCCTCTTGGGAAGTAGTATAGAGGTAAAGAGGAGAGGCAAAACCAATGTATTAATGAAAAGACCTGCAACAAAGGGAAATTCAAAGTAGACACTCATCAATGAAAATGCATAGGTATCCAACATAGGTAAGCTCCTCATGTGATCAAGTTGAACACTTTTCCAGTGCACTTAATTAAATTGTCTAATGATCAATCTATCCTTACAGAAGTCCTGCAATGATTTGGCTATAGTCTTAAGAAGATATAAAATATTTCTGTTCATTTCATCTTTTTTCTGTTTCATTTTTCTTCAAGAATAGCAGGAAAACATGTGCATCACATTAAATGAAAATACAAACTGATTTTATAGCTCTTATATATATCAGACATCTGCCTCTTTAATGATTATATAGATCATACATGAAAGAAGAGAGAAGGAACCTTTTATGTACATGTTTGGTTGGACTTCATAATCACCTTCTCATCTGTGAAAAAGGGTTTTAAAAGTACTTGGATTCCTTGGGTAGATTTTGGAGTTGTAAGAATCAATTTTGTAAAGAGTAGAAATGATTTTGAGAGAGAAATCAATTTAAAACAAACTGACCCTACATTTTACAACTGCCATTGCTTTGAAATGAAGAGAAGATCAGACCTGAAAAACCAGTTTGTAGCAGTACAGTAGCATGGTTCTTACCATTTTGTGAAGACGTTGCTGTAGGAAGAGATGGAAGTTTTGTAGCTGCAATTCCATGAATAAAAGGAACAAATGAATTAGACATTGTACATAGTGAAGATATGTCTTTGGTTTGGTCACGGTAAAAATATTACAAAGGACAATGGAGAAATTGTGATATAGGTGGGGAGCTTATACGTACTTCTATTGCATGAGGATGGAAGTGAATATGATGTTGTGGGCCATGGAGCTACAATGTTGTCATTAAGGTCACAAATGAATCCGATCCCAGAAGTTCCATCAAATACAGCATTTGAAGGCAAACTCGGCAAAAGGCAGCCAGATTCTAGATGAAATCAAAATGATTGATTAATGTTAGATACTACAAAACCAAGGAAATTAGCTGCAGTCTCTGGAAGAATATGATATATAAAGTTCATAGATATACTTTTCATATCACTTAAAAGTATCAGTTAAAGTAACAAGTATCTTTTTCTCCATGAATTTTGTGTTGCAATGGCTAAATGAAGTTAGTTTACTTATATTTTTTTAAACATGTAAGCTCAAATTAAATTCAATTGAGTGAAATTTAAATTTAAATTTTTTAAAAAAGCACCATATTTTTTATGAGTGAGAAGAACAAGGAAAAAAATTGTCTTTATTTAAGCAGCTTGGCAAAGCAATATATCAATAAATATTTGTACCTTGCAACCCAACTGATTGATCCAAGGGAAATCCAACGGCCATTAGCAACATAACAGGAGAAGTGTCAGTGTCAGTATCAGTACTTGCTAAAAGGGTAAAATAGCAGTTTCCTAAGCAAGGGAAATACGACAATGCCAACCTTGAAGAGAAAAATCCTTCAGGCTTATATGACAAAGATTATAAATATTTTTGGAGACATTTGCTTCCTGCAATTTCTTTCCAAGTGATGTAGCACATTTCAAGGCTTGCAGATTGGTTACAAAGCTCTGCTCTTGCAAATAGGACACATAAATTTTGATGGCTTTGCAGCAAGCTGTTGGGTTATTTATGAGATTCCCACATTCTTTGACAACACTTGTGACATTTGGAAAAACCAATGGGCATACTGAGTTAAGTATTATAACAACATTGAACGTTGTCAGACATATGCTTTATACTCCAATAAATTAGCCAAAATTGTAATAATCAAACACGATGTAAGGAGAATGTATTTTTCTTTTATTTTCTCCTTTTTTCCTACTTGCTCACCTTTGTTTAGGTTGCAGTTTGAGAGTCCTCTAAAAACGCTATTTGCAGAAGATGGATCGAGTTTACTAGCCAGCCAACGAATGACAATATTCTTGCAATCATTGATCCTAGCGGTCGGCCCAGGCAAGCTATGGTTTCCATCTGAATTAGACAAATCATTCAACGCAATTTTTCTAGCAGCATAATGTATGGCATTTTGGCAAACTTGATTGCAACACTCATTTACAGGATCAATTTTTCTACAAGCAGTCAGAAGTCTTGAAGTGTCTACAATACTCTCAAATTCATCAACAAATACAACAGGACAAGAGGCCTCAGTGAGATTTGTTGGATGTATTCTACATATTTTTTTTAGGTCCCCATTTGCTCCTTGACTGACCAGGAACTTCTGAACATCAAAGAGGCAATGATGAGCATGGGTTATGTTCAAAGCTAGCACCCCAGAGTATTTGCTAGACTGCCCTATGAGGGTCACCAGCATGGCATCAAATTGAGGACAACATACAACATTTGCCAAATATGGAGCAAAGGAAGTCCAGCAATCAGTAGCAGTTGTGGTTATTATATCTTGAGCAGCTGAGAAATTCAATGAACAATGGCCTGGAAGTAAAAAGGAATTCTAAGTCATCTCAATAACCAAAAAGGTTTGTAATACAAAGCACTTCAAGATAAGCACACACACTCAGGATGCACATGCAATAGCATGTTCAAGAAAAAATAAAGTGATTTCACTGTTTGCTTGCAAGACGCCATTTATAGTCCCATCCACAGTGATAGATTTTTATCATATAATAAAGCTAGGAATAATTGAAGAGTTACCCCAAGCCACCATGGTACTTACACAAACCCATATATAGCACCAATGCTACTGAATCTTCACTTCATTGCACTTGTACTTCACCTTTTACTTGGAAAAAATAGCACCAGTCTTCATGTACAAACTCATATTGTTAACCCATATTGTTGCACCTTACCATAGCATTGAACTCACCAGTGTTACACTGCTGCACTCTAATTCCACACTGCATCCTTCAACAGTCCTCATTCTTCTTGCCTAAATTGTATGGTAATTCAATTCTCTTTTGGCTTAGATATTTGATGAAATTTCAAGCTACTTTTGGCCTCCCTAGGAGTACATTAGCATATAAGAAAATATGTTATCCTATCTTACCTCTATAATTAGTGTCCCTGTTTTTTCATTTTCTCTTAAGATTAGTCACCATATTTCCTTATCTAATCATGATTTATTTCCCTAATAATTAAGGTTATGATTAAAATTAATAACGATTAGTGGTCTAGGTTTTATAAACATCTCATCAATACATCTGTTAATATCAATTTAGTGCCTCATTCTCTTTTACCTCTCTTCCACCCTTTATACCTAAAACCCCACAATTTCAACATAACAACCAAAAACTACAATGAGACAAAGGGTGGGCGGTACTTGTGAAAACAAGAATTTAGCAAACAAAGATTCACAATGTAAGCTCTCACACTGATAGACTGAAAAGGAAAACTAAACCGTACCTGATAACTTCGGCACCGAATTATTTGTGAAAGGTATCAATGGGGAAGGAGCTAGAAGGGGAATAAAGGGATGTGGCTGTGTACTACTTGGAGGGATAGCAGGAGGCAGTGCATCAACCTTAGTAGTGATAGAAAACGAATATTTTGCGAACCTGATTGAAGAGCCGTGAGACTTGTTCATAACTGCATACAATACAGGCAATTTTCAGCTTAAGGAATTATGTTTGTGGAAGAATATATATTTCTAGAAGAAAAATGAAATACTCCTACATTGCCTAAGGGCTCAAAATAAGTAAACTCATTCATCATTAAGATATCAAACAAACACACTGCATTATTTTATAAAGTACATGCAGAAAATGTATACATCATGTCAACTTGAACAACATATTCAGTTCTTTGGCTACTACTATTTCTGATACCTCATTGACATTCTACAATGCACAAGAAAAGAACACTGTCTTATAAAATTGTTTCAAGCTTTCCTTTTTCACATCAATAATTAATACACATTATTCTACTTGAGATGCTAGCACAACTCCATTGCTTATTGCAAATTCACTATCATATCTAACAGAAATTCAGCGACCAAAAACCATCAAGATGCAAACTTGAACAGCTAAGTGACAAATTAAGAAATAAAGAGTTAAATTAGCAATCAAGGGTCATGCAGATATCTGCAATGATAAATACATACACGGAAGAAGAACAAGAAGAAGAGAGACAGCAATTTGAAGAAGGAAACTGCGAGAGAGCAATAATCTCTTCATAGCTGCAGCTTGTCACCAACCAAGAAAATGAATAATAATCCCAAAGTGAACATTTAGAAGAAAGTTGCTCCTCACTTCAGAATCTCAAAACAAAAAAAGCTTCAATGCAACCAGAGAGAGAGAGAGAGAGAGAGAGAGAAGTGAAGTGCAAAGTGAAGAAAATGCAAGAAACCCCTTTTCACTGTTTTTAACTAACAATTGAGTTCAGAGTTGAGAGAGAGAGAGAGAGAGAGAGCATTGCAACTTGCCCAGGCATATTATCAGGGATGATCACGTGAGAGGCACGTGATAGATTGAATGCCATATGGAGAGGTAGCTTGTAGGGGTGTTCACGGGTATGGGTCATCCATGAACCTGAACTGATCTGAACTATTTGGGTTAGGTCATTTATAAGTTGGGTCAAAATCGAACCAATCTAATCAAAATCGATCATGTACGGGTTGGGTCACGGGTTTAGATTCATAGATCTGTTGACCCGATCCGTAAACTCGTAATAATAATATAAATTTTATTATATATATATATATTAAAAATTAAAAATTAAAAAATTCTTTCTCCCCATAATGATGACATAATGATACAAAGGATGACAGCAAATATGCAGTTAGAGTTTAACAAATATTGGAAAGTGGTGGAGTTAACTACATTTTGCTTGTTGCTATTTTTCTTGATCATTGTTATAATTGTAAATACATTCAATTTTGTTTTAATTGTATGTATGGTGTTGAGAAGAGCATGAATATGATGAAAAAATTGAAAGACCTCATTCAGAAACTGATTCAGCAATATATACTAGAACATCTCATTTCTCATTCTAGTAGTAATTCAGCTAATTTTAGTACATTGACTTCAAACATGGTCTCACAACATATGATGACAAAGGTGATAAGGATGATGATTGAGATGATGAATTTAGAATGAAAATCAAGAAAAATCAGGGTGAGGTGCAAAAAAATGATCTAGATAGGTATTTGGAGATGATGTTGAAGATGACCACCCTGAGTTTGACATTTTGAATTGGTGGAAATTGAAGACATCCAAATATTATATTTTTTCCTGTATGGCTAGAAATATATTGGTCATTCATGTATTTACTATATCATCTGAGTCTGCATTTAGTACATGAGGTAGAATTCTAGATTCATTTCATAGTTCCTTGAGTCCTACTACTGTTGAAGTTCTCATTTATGTCCAAAATTGGTTTAGATCTACTAAACAAAATGTTAATGACTTGCAAGTTGAAATAAATAAAGCGAAAAAGATTGAATCATATGTGTAATCCATTATTTCATTTTTTATATTTATATAAAATATTAATTAATTTTTGTGCTAACGGGTTGTGTTTAAATTTTTAGAGTTGTTTGATTTGACTTTAAATATTGTTAATATTAGGTCTCCAAGTGTTGAAACTACAAGTGCTAGAATTTCTTAATGTATTACTTTCAGGTATATTGTTATTTGTTTCACCTTTTTTTTCATATCTTGTTTACCGTGTTTATAATATTAATGAATCATATTTTGTTCACTTGTTTATTTTAGCATATCTGGTTACAACAAATTTGGTTACAACAAAATTTAGTTTGTAAGAAATAGTTGTGATTCATACTATTGTAGTCATTTTTATTCAAGAATCTTTTGTTTTAATTTTTATATTATAAGTCTATTTTAGAATATTATGTTGATGGTATTAAATGAATCAATTTTACTATTTTCATACATTTGATAATATTGTATTAATTGTGTTGGATATTTGAAAGAATCATAATATAAAATAGTAGTTCTAAGAAAAAAAATTAAATGAGTAACTTGTTAAACCGAACCGATCATAAACAGGTTGGGTTTCAATTTTTTTTTCTTCTGAAAACCAAACCGAACTGAACCGATTAAATTTGATTAAATTAAGTCTTAAATTTAGTTAAAATCGATCCGAACTGACATGTGAACACCTCTTGGTTAGTTAATCCCATGTTTCATGCTCTCTTAGCATCCACAAACAACTTCAACCATCCGAAGACCAACAACGCACCGTTCGATTCAAGAACCAAATCCAAACCCACATTTTAACAAGTGTTTCTATTCAATGCAATTAATCATAAATAATTAATTAAATAGTATATTTTATACTATAATACATTATCAATTGTATTAGTAATATTGCCATTTCTGTTTTTTAATAAAAAAAAATAGATTTTAATAAACATGCATTAAGACTTAAGAGTGTTTATATTTTTCTTATTAAATAATCAAATTTGTCCATAAAATGTATGAGATTAACAAATTAATCTTTGAAAAATAAAAATTTTAAATTTAATTTTTTAATATATAAGAGTATGATAAATTAGTTTCACATATAATTTAATAACAAATTGATCATAAAATTTTTTATTTAATAAAAAAATAATCAGGTAAATTTAACAATAAAATTAATTTATCGCACTTTTTATTCATTCAAAAATTAAATTTTTATTTTTATTTTTTACGGACCAATTTATCATGAAGACAAATTTAATTATTTATCTTATTTTTTATTAATCAACTATCATAACTCAAATTTTTTATGCAAACTTTTGAATTCAAATCTCATAAATAAAATGAAAATAATATAAAAAAGTTTACTACTAAAAAATGTCAGCTAAATTTCTTAACAAAAATTAAATAATACATATTTTATATTTATAACATGATAATTAAAAAAATTGAAATTATTTCTAATATGCCTTATAAAATAATTATTTTAAAAATAAATGAACTTTACACATGTTGTATTACAATTAATTATATAAAAAAATTACACGTATGCATGCATTATATATTTATGAAAATAACAGTTTAAAATTTAAAATATACTAATAAAACTTACGAAGGAATTTATTTTAAATAAATAAATAAATACTTTATATTTTATATTTTATATATTATTATTATTTTAAAAGAGTCAAATTCAATGCATTATAAGTGAATTCATGAAAAGAAAACTTAAATTAATATATTGTATAATTTAAAAACTATATATATAATAATATTAAGACGTAAGATGTGAGTTGGCTTAGTTATATATACTCACAATCATTACGAGCACTGGATAAGACTTCAAATTCCACTATTTGTGACCTTCATGAAAACAATGAAAAACACTATATATGGACCCATTAATCATTTAATTCCCATCAACCTTCATTCTCCCATTTCATTAATCATTAAGGATTATTAGCGCCATTCATGGCATACGCGAGAGCTGTTACTGTTATTGGCTTTGGCATGCATGCATAAAATGGGACGATACAATAATAAAGTATTATTTTTTGTGTTCACATTTAACCACAATATATATATATACACTCGAACCTTATACTTTAAATATCTGTTTTTTACAAATTAATAAAATATTAATAGTATCTTTAAAAACAAGATTGACTATAAAATAATAAATAAGTATTAATTAAAATATAATAATCTATATCTATGAAAAAAATCAAATACTTGTCAAGACTTAATTATAAAATATAATAAAAACAAAACTAATTGACACCAAATGTTAAAATTACAACTTCAATAACTTTTTATAGGTTTTTGGTGAGTAAAATTTGCTTTAATTAATTTTGTTTGCAACCAAGGTTATCCATCTTTGTTAAAATTCAAATTGTTGAAAATCTCACATCAACAAATAATATGATTAAATTATAATATATAGATAAGACAATCTTTACTTGATAAATCAATTTTATAAAATTAAATTAGATGCATAATTCATTTTAATATGTATTAAAATCTATCCTAACGATTGGATCTACTGAGTCATTCGTTGTTGAATTATTATTGAACTACTCATTTTTTCATGCAAATTTTACACTTAAAGGTGTTCAGTCTAATGTAAAGCTCTCATGACTAACATTCTAAGAGAACTTGCCTAGAAGCTACTAATAAACTTAAATTTCACACTCGCCAAAGATGAAACAATCTCAAGTTCGAAGCATAGTACTTGTCTCCCAATTACTATAGATCGAGCTACAAGGGTCCAACAATTCGTGTGAAACTATAATGGTAGTTATCCCATGTGAAGAGATTACGTACCCCATATTTGCTGGCATTTGCTACTATTTCTACACGTAAGACCCTTAAACGTACAGATAAAAAAACTCTAATACTAAATGGGGCCAAATACAGTGATTGGAAAATAAATGGTGTCCCGAGGCTGAAGATTTCATTGCCTTATCCAGGGAACATAAATTTGTTTTGACTCTTAAAATGTGCCCACATGCATTGTAGGTAACCACAATACATGAATTTCCTTCTCAATTTGCTTAGGTTAGAATGAAACTTACGTTTCAAGGGTTAGACTAGTTTTGCTTTTCTTTACGCTAGTTCGAATTTTTTTAATTAATAATGGAACATTTGTATTTTAACTTGGGAGGGTCTAAATTCGTTCCACGTAATAATAATGAGGTTTGAATTTGCATTAAAGAATAAGCCAATAAGGTACTCCTCGTTGTAATTAAAGTCAGCTGAAGGTGGATTAAAATATAAGTACAGTATGGTTAAGGTGTGCTCATTGAAAAACGTATAATTGATTATTGAAAAAGGATAGGTAAATGCTATACAATATCCAAAACTATAGTTTTTCTTCTTTTTTTTTTTGTTAGTTAATTTACTGTATTGGGTGGAATTGAAATACAATTTTTATGGACAGGAATTGAAAACATGGTTGACCATTTTTAATTGGGTGCAACATATTGGCCTCAACTTTAGTGTGGGGGACACAAGAATTAAAGTGCAAGCTATCATATTGATATTTTTCACCCAAAAAAAAAGTATCATATTGATATTTTTAACGTTTTTGTGTGGTGTTCCTGTCAGCCTTACTGCTCAATGAGATGTATTGTTTTTGCATTTGCTCTCTTTCTACCACCATGTTAATTATAAATAAAATGGTTCATTGTCAGAATTTATTTTATGCATTGTGAGAAATTAGAAAATAGTAAATTTTGCCATCCCCTTTTTATGTAATTTGGAATCGATTATGTATAAATTAATAAATTAATAAAAACATCTTTAAGTATAAAGAAAAGAACAAAGAAGAGTACTCTGAATGGTCTAATATTTTAGGGGAAAAATAACTTTTTAAAAAATGTTAAAAGTAACTAAGATTTTGCAATACCACTTGAGAAGAACCAAGATTAGCGCTTTTTGAGCAGTGATTTGGGGGCATCAACGTCGACCTTATTAACACTTTAATTGAAACTTTGCAGGACTAAATATAATTGGCCTAATCCTATGTTCTGTTGGGAAAACGACGTAATAAAAGTTCAAACGTTACTTTCCTAAAAAGTAAGATTCAATTATTATTAGTAGCAGAACTACTATTTGACATTAATTTTCATGTATTCTTAATAAACTGTTATTCAATTAAAATTATTCTAAAAACAACTTATTAAATCACTATTATAAAAAAAATAGTTCTTTTCATACATAACAGTTATATTATGTATAATCGTATACATAACAATTTAAAACCAACAAAAAAATTCTTTGGTACTTCTCAAATCTCAAATAAAATATTTTCATTTGTAACTCCTCTGATACTATATTTGATTCCCACAAATCAAAATAAATAAATGAATCCAACTTTTTTATATATGATCAGAAAACATGAGTTAAGCTTAAGGTAACAAACGCGTCTCAACTAGCTAGTAAAATATTCATTTTATGTAGTATGAAACAAAGGAAAAAGCATGCATATTAATAATTGATGGTGATGAAGATAACAAGCAAGAGAATCCCCACTTTGTTTATCTCCTCTACCCGGCGCAACAACCGGATACCCCCATGTGCTTTTCTCTTTCCTCACTCTCTATTTATAACACACTTTTGATAGCCTCTCTCACATGTCTTGTTCTTTGTTAAGTTATATGCTACAATTTTTCAATATTGCTAACATGGGAAACTGTTTGAGGAACAACAAAATATCATCACAAGATCACGAGAACTATAAAGAAGCCCCAGTAACTGAAGCAAAGGTTGAGAAGATAAAGGCACTTTCATTGTCCAAGTTGGAAGAAGCACCAAGGATGGATCAACAAGGCATGAAGAAGAAGGTGAGGTTCAAGATGCAAAATGATGATAGTACTTATAAAGGTGAGAGAGGAAGTGAGGGTAATTCTAGAAGTATGAGGATTAGAGTGGTGATGACTCAAGAAGAGTTGAAAAGGATGATGAGGTGCAAGGATGAACACACTTCATTGGAGCAATTATTACATGCTGTGAAGTTGAGAGGAGGAAAAATTTCAGAGGTTGGTGAATTTGATGATGATCAGGGACTGAATTCTTCTTGGAAGCCATCTTTAGGCAGTATTCCAGAGGATCACTAGCTTGATAAATTTATAAAGTAGCATTTTTGTTAGCAATCCAACTCTGTTAACTATGACACTTTCTTTTTTTAATTTGATGTATTGAACTCCACATCAATGATGTAGTTACAATGTTACTTGATAATGGAAATCTGGTGTTTATAAGCTTGTGAAATTTGATGGGTTTATTCATGAAAAAGACTAATTTTGTTGGGATGAGGCATTAAGAAATAGGAACCATGATATTCTACAATTTTCTGCCATCGGAAAAGTTTTATCTTATTTAACACAACTATAACTCTTAGATTTTTATGTTTAGTACAAGAAAAATATTGATAATCATCGACCCCATTTTTGGGTGGATTGAAGTGGAAGGAGAAAAGAGATAGAGAGAAGTGATATATGTGATAAGGGATATGATGAAAATATAGAGAAATAAGAGAGAAACATAAGATGAAAGTGAGTTATAAGAAAGTAAAACATCAGATAATCAAAATTTTAATCTTAATTCAATTCTAAAAAGTTAGTTTGTGAGAAGAGAGGTGTTCTCTAACGTCTCAAAATAATATGGGGAGTACGAGATTCTATTAATCAAGATTTCAAAGCTGAAATTTCTCCTCACGGTACTATTTTATTATGGATTACTTAGGAGTATTTAGTCTAGCTTGCAAGGTTATCCTTATTTCACATTTAGAAGTTTATTTACTCATATATTTAGACAAAAATGAAATTGTGATCCTCAGATTGTGGATAGTTCCTGGATCTGCACTTATTTTCAACTACCCGAAGCATTTCATCAATCTTTCTTTTAGTTGTTGAATATCTCTTTGATTGATCAATGCGTGAAATTTTGAATCCTCATTCCTAATGAAATCAAAATAATCATTGAATTGATCAAAAGATCTTTTCAATGGCCTAAAACTCATCGCTTGAATGAAACTAGATCTCGTAGAATCATATTTAATATTTGATGATACATTTCGTACTTTGCTAAAATAATCAATCATTGTTTACCAACCACACATTGTCTAACCAAATCTAATTCTCTCTCAACATATTGTTTATCAAAAAATCTGATTCGTGCTTACTCTTTCCGTAAATAATGAAGAAATTTTGACAGAATTGTCACATATGAAATTAAGCACAATTTTGCAAAGAAATAGTTTGCTTATTTCTCAAGAAAAGATGAGAAATATGTTCAATATCATTTGATTGAATAATTAACTCGATCCTTTCTTATTTGAAAAAATTCTCCACTTCTTTTGATATTTTGTCAGGTAAAGCAAACATAATATAATAAATTCAATCTTTCATTGAGATTTTGAAATAAAAAGCCTTTGTATCTTATAATATAATATATGTATTTAATTTATTCGAAGTTATTATATAATTACATTTTCATAAAGTTATTACTATATATGAAATTTTCAACATATACATTATTTATCAAATTAAACGTCTACAACTACTGAGTCAATAACAACTCGATAACAATCGACTAATTGATCCAACAATTATTAAAATAAGCTTTGTCCAAATAATATTATGTCTTGCATGTAAAGTGAGAATTATTTTACTCATATAATTTTAGCTATATCACTGCTTAATGTAACTATCAACAAACACATGATTGATGATTCTGCCTAAAGATGACGAAAAACATATTTTTTAATAAGAAAGGGTCATCGCTATATCACTGCTTAATGTACCTATCAACAAACATATGATTGATGATTCTGCCTAAAAACATTTTTTTAATAAGAAAGGGTCATCATAATTCTGCAAATAATTATGCTCCACTGCTATTAATTAAAGTAACTTTTAGTTGATGTAGGATTGAAAAAATGGGTCAGTACATTCCCCTAATCTCTGTATCATTGGCATTGGCATCGGAATAACCAAAATATCGGCTATCTCCTTTATGCCTCATTCCCTCTTGTTCTAATAAAAACATCACCTCTCAGTAAGTAACAATAATACCAATACCAATACGAACAAACATAAAAAAATGTCATTTTCAACCGCATGTCATTCTTCTCTGTTGAGGACAGACAAAGAAACCTAATAAGTAATAACTGTTTAGTATGAGTAGTGGGTAGTGAAATTGGAAAGAAACTTTGGTTATATATATTTAATAGTACAAATGCAAGCAGAGTTCACGTCAATCTTAATATTGTTCAATCAAAATCAACGCATTGATGGAAAAGGTGCTATTATTTTCAGGTGTATCCTAAGGTAGTTAATTGGACTTCAACTAACAACGTCTATGGTCTGCTTAAATCCTAACTCTTTCTAACAACTTTATTAGTTACAAGCTGGTACCATAAAATAAGGTTACGGGCAAGGACACTGTTTGAAGAATTACTAAATTAAAAAAAACTTTATTCATTGGGAAACATTAATAACATTTTTTTTCCTTTATTCCTTACCTAACTTTTATTGGCTAGTATTTGCTTAAAAACAATTCGTAACTTCTATTCCGAAAATCCAATATATTCATCCTTCTCCATAGACATAATTAAGAAGCAAGACAAGTATATGAGTAATTCATATTTTTGGGAATCAATTATTCTTGAAAATATTTTTATAAAACTTGTATCAAATATGAAAATGTAATATTTTCAGGTTCACTTTTACTTAAATCTTTCTTCTTCTTTTTTTGCATGCACAGCAAACCACTTATATTATTACTAATTAGTATGATACTTGACCCAAGTTGTGCAAAGATTTTGCATGTACAAAAAAGTATATATGAGAATTAGAACATAATAACCTAAGCCCGTTAATTCTCTACAACTCAGAGAATATATCATTTGGGTTATTATTTTATTAAATCGGCAAATCAAAAAATATTAATAAAGATAGGCAAAACTGGTACCTCTGGTACCAGTTACAAAGAAGCCTACGGTTATAACATATTTGCAGCCAAGAGAGGTGAAAATATATCATTTGGGTTATTGATAAAAGCGACCCATCCAATTTAATCCCACTCGTCAATACAGCTTGCAACATCGATCTATACTGCACACTTATAATGATGGATCAAAACCATTTATGTAAGCCCTGTACCAGGGCCATGCATTGTACCGAACAGCATCCATAACAACTTCCAAGTCGCATGAAGCTTTGTACTCAAATCTTTCTTGATTTCTTGAAACAAACACTTCCATATATATATAAAAAGTTAATTAGTATAAAATTTTATAAAATTAATTTTGTATGTTATTATTATAATAGTGATTAATGTTAAATAATATAAAATTGTGTGAAATTAGTTGTATCTGTTATTTTATTGTACTGATTAAAGTCATAACCAGAATAAAATTGTGTAAAACCAATTGTATGTTTATTGATATTACAATAACAATTAAGACTATCATCATTTAATATAAAAATTAGTTTTAATTTTAAGCGTAAAAATAATTTTTTTAAAAATTATTATTTATTAAAAGTTAAACATTCAAACAATTATAAAAAAAATAAATAAAAAATCAAATTCCTTTTTAAGGTTTCTGATCCGTTACTTCCATTGTCATTAACTTACTTTTCCAGGAATAATGCAAGTAATCCTAAAAAAAAATGACAATCAATATTAATAATTGGTATTACCAGCGGGGTCAAGGGAATTTCACTTTCGTTGATCAAAATGCAAGTCATGGAAAACTAAATTATTGATTGACCACACACAGAGGGTACCCCAAATGCTGATGGGTTAGTTTCACAAAAAGTAGAAAACACATTCTGGGAAGGACAAAAAAATAATTAATAGTAATAATAATTGACATTAATTGCTGCAGCAACTTATGAATGACGTGTATGCAAGTTTGATAGTAGCGTACAGAAAATGCTTCTATATCATTATGAAATTATACCTAGAGTATAAGAGACAATCGAGAATGTTTCGACGGTACAGCCTGAGTTATGGACGATATAAATCACGACAGTTATATCCTACACCTCCCAAATGTCATCCTGCACTCCCAGTTTTTTTATATTCCAAAAATACCCTTTTATGTAAGTACCTCTCATTATATTATACCTTTCTGTTCCTCCTCATTGAAACTCCAAGAGCTTCCTCTTCATGACCACGAGCTTCCTCCGCATTGAAACTCCAAGAGTTTTCTCTCCATCTCTATCGTTAGCAATGATTCTATTTTGGAATGGTCATTCCGAAACAGGTGCTGAAATGGGTATTCCAAAACAGGAATTTCAGAATAGGCAATCCAGCACAACTATTTCAGAATAGGCAATTCGGAACAGCTATTTTGGAATGTCTGTTCTGAAAAGGGAATTCCAGAATGCAAATTCATCCCCACCAAAAACCCAACCCCAACCCCACACCAAAAAGAAAGAAACTTACCTTCAATGACGTCATGACAATGGCACGTGGGGGGGAAGATCCGCAGCGTCATGACAAGGGTGCAAAGGGAGGAAGGGAGCAATTGTCCCGGAGGTAGCCATCAAGAGTGGGAGGTGCGTCTTGGAGAAGGAGGGAGGTGTTAGGATTGGAAAAGGAAGGTAATTTAGTAATTTCAAAAGAAGGTGCATGATTTAAATCCCCTAAATTACATGAAGTTTTGAGAAAGAAAATGGGTTTGTAACAATTCATAGAATATATTAGAAAAACAAAAAATGTAAATAGTAAATGAGATTTATTTTGACACATGGTTATTATAAAGATTTTTATATTGTCAAATTAATTAGAATTTACTTTGATATTTTTTAAGTTATTATTATTATTATTATTATTATTATTATTATTATTATATATAATTTATTAATTTATACATAATCGACTCCAAATTACATAAAAAGGGGATGGCGAAATTGCGGGGGATTTAGGCTAGGCTTAAAATCATCATTTGCTGTTGAGGCTTTTTTGTCGTCATTTTACTGTTCTTTCTCCTTAGTGGTTCATGCCTTAAAAAATGTTCCCCTCAACTAACTACCATATTTATTTTATTCAAATCTCTAATGTGTTTTCCACTACTCCTAGTTTACTTTATATTCCATTCATATTTCTTCCGATAAAAAAAAATGGATAATGTCTTGAATCTTACAAGTGATAATGTATTTTAAGAGTCGCCAAATCTCAAATGCATTTATTAAATGCAACAGTTACTTGCATGCAATTTGAGAGGACTGCAAAAAAGCATGACCGAATGTCAGGTGCAAAATACTCCTTAAGTTGTGCCACAATTGTAATTATTAAGCCGATAATACATAACTACAATAAAGCAAATTCACATTTCTAAATGAAGTTCCTTATGACTGACAGACATATGGAAGTATGCCTCCAAGGTCGAATTATGCAAAGTTCCACCTGAAAATACATGTTATACATGTGTAAGAAAAATGGTCCTCAAGCATATTTTTTGAAAAGCTAAATATGACTCAACCCCAAGCAAACCCTGATTTACAGAGCACACCTGGCGCTAATAATTGCAACAATAAAAAACTAAACATGAATCAATGAGCCACGTAGATTACCTCAGGTTCAAACGTAAAGTTCAGGTGTCAGTTGCTGATTCAAATCATAAGAATAAATGACGAATTGCACTATAAAGATGATAGGACACGGCTAAGGCAGAAATCTCCATGACAAGTAGGTTGAGTTTTGACGAATAAAATATGAACCGGTAGAAAGAGTCATAGGTGAGGCTAACCAAACCCAACTTCATATAGATCATATAAAAAACCAAAATAACACCGGCTAGGAAAGCTCCAGCAATTCTATTGAAAATTGAGAGGGTCGAAGAAAGTTGGGGCTGATAAAGAGGAAGATGAGGAGATAACGGACGAAAACCAGATGGGTTTGTCTCACCGGTTTTACTTGGGATGTCACTCATAAAACGTTTATGACCAATCATTCCCATTGTGCCAGCTTCCATACTTCTCTCAAAACTTCTAGCCATCACAGTATTGACTCCCTAATGAATGAAAATATGATCAGCCAAGTAACAGAAGCCAAATAGGCTCAACTCAATCACAGATAACTTATAATATAGGAACTCACCAATAGCATTGGACCCTGTGCAGCCCAAACTCTAGAGACATATCTAGCTCCAGCCAGCACATTGGAGTTCAGTCCAGAAGTTTTGTACCTCTGACAAAGGAGCACAATTCCACAGGAATTAGAAACTAAAAAGAGCTAAATTAATGATTGTGTACCACACTTTCAGGCATAATGATATGCACCAGTTCAATGTTTTTCTATTATAGAAAAAAGATAAGAAACAAAAAAATTGTATTTAGGGCAAGATTAGACTCTGGATTTACATTCACAATTATACCTTCAATGTGTCCTCAAAAGAGGAAGTACCAGTACCACTAAACCTAAAGATAACAAACAGTTCACAGCTCCATATGTCCTTGGCAAAACATCATGTTTTGCAGTGCTTGCAATAAGAAGTCACTATAATAAGCCCAAATAAGAAAGACTTGATAGTTGATACACACAGAAGAAAAGGTGTGGAAATCTGGTTCCAGCTGACTGTTAGGATTATTATCGGATTCCTATTTTTATTAGATAATAATTCTGTAAATCATATCACATCGGTTTAGGTAATTTACATTTAAAAGTTGTAGTTCACTTTAAGTTTAGGCAGTCTAGAGTGCCTAGTGTCTAGCCCTGTTGAGGGGAGAAAATTTCTCCTTCCTCTTCTAGCTCTTAATTCCCTTGACACACCTTGCTATTTATTGGCAACTATTTAGTCCAAATACAATCATCAATAGAACAAAAAAAACCTTTGTCCACAAAATCTACAAAAAGAAATCACAACCTAGTTAAGAGCATCATGCAGAAGGTTTAGCAAAATATTATTTTATCAATGATGGCAACAATCATACTTATCAATCCACATAGCAGTGCATAGTGGCTACTCCCAAAAACATTATAGTAGGATAGCAGATATCGGGAAACTGCTACAGAAAAGTTATAAAGAATTATATTATATGTATAAAAATGCTCAAAATTTTAAAAATACTCAATTAAAGACATAATAAAAAAATTGCAGGGCAGAAGAGAACACAAGAACAACTAAAATCAAAGATGAAAAAAAGTGTGAAATCCCAACAGTCACAATCTTGGATATAGAACAGAAAAGCACAGAGCACCGTAAGAGAACAGCGCATTGCCACAGAAGCCATGATTGGCAGGAAACCAGACAATGTCACCAGAGAATTTTGGAGACAGCACCAGAAAACAGTGGATGTGGGTGGTTCACTCAGCCAAAGAGCTAACAAAGTGACAAGATTCAATGAAAAATAGGGTTTCATTTTGAACCATTTGATTCAATTACTGGGGAGGGGGATGTTGATAATATTGACGACCAACCAAACACCCCTGAATGACACAGTTAACAGTTTTGAAGGACAAACGGAGTTTTTCATCCCATTTACAAGTTGCATCCACTATTGAAGTATTAATGCCATGAGAAGTTGAAAACTCATTATTTCAGGCATGATAGCAACTATAGTATTGCAATTGCACAGGATTAACTACTATGATAACAAGTAGCAATCAGCATTTATTGCTCAGAACCACATATAAGATAATAAGCATAACATACAAGAAAAAAATGTCTAGGGGGCCAAAACCCCAACGAATAGGTATGAAGTAAATTAGTTTTGAAATTTAAAGTTTGGTTATCACTCAAAAATTGAAGGACCGGTTCTAATATCACAGTAGAAACTAGCTCAAAATAAACCTGTCATGAAGTTGCTTTCTACCAGCAATTTAAATCAAAGTAACATGTCTCCCTTTCTCTCTCTCTTACAATTTCAAATTCATATTTGTCATTAATCCAGTCAAATTTCAGATTTCAAATTTTGCCAAACCTCCCCAAAAGTTATGATAGTAACCAGAACTAGTGGACAACTGAACAACTACAGCAACTAACTTCAACTTCCGAGTCTAAAATACTTCATATGCATGACCAGAACCCATTAGTCTTATATCAACTTGAGAACATTTCAGCAGCTACAAAGTAAAGAGGGAGCAAAATGGTTACATCTAATCAGACTAATCTAAATAAATCAAAGTTGCAGCAGCAAAGACAACTTCTCTTAGGACCTATTTGGATAAAAATGAAATAAGTTTCTCCATAAAAGCTAAAATTAGCTTATGCATAAGTTAATTTGTCGAAGCTCTCTCGTATTAACTTCTCTAAATAACTTCTCTAAAAGATGATTTTTAACTTATGGCAACTTTACAAAGGTAACTTTACACAAGCAATTACTACAAGTTAAAGGTACATAAAACATAGTATTTGGAATCTCTTTATCAGCGACTTCACAGGGAACAAAAAGCACAAGCAAGCGACACGAGAAAGACGCATACCGGAGAACTGGTCGCATCAGAATCACTGCCAAGCTTATTCGCGGGAACTTTGGGAAGACCGCTCAAGTTTCCACCGGAAGCGTTTTCCTTCGCTGAAACGGCATTATCATCAAAAGAAAAGACCAAATCAGAACCAAAAAAGAAAAAATCTCAGCTCCAGCTATTAGAAACAAATTTAAGCTCGTAAAGCAACACAAATGACAGGATTCCACCAAATCTACGAAACGCGAATAAGAAAATCCTCCACTAGAAAAAATCTTGACTGATAACCTATTTACTCTCTTCGCGTGATTATTACCGATAACCTCTTCATTTCTGTTTACTCAATTTACGTCGTTATCAGAACGGAAATTAAATAAATAGATAAAGGAAAATATCTTAACGGATTTGAGGAGATAAAAAGCAACGAATAAACGAATTGAAAAAAGAAAAAAAAAAGTGAGGGGGAAACCTGAAGCACCGAAAGGCATGGTGGCGGTGTTGCGGTGGAAGAGATCGAGGAGGGGAGAGATGGCTCCGATCTGAGGGCGAGGGAGAGAGGGGAAGGTTCTAGAAAGCGAAGAAGAGGAAGAGGAAGAGAGGAGCTTAGACTTGGTGGATCGGAGGAGCCACGACATGGTGGTGGTGATCGACGGAGATGGGAGGAATACTAAGGACTAACTTGCGGGACGAAAGAAGAGAAAGCGACTAGTGAGATCGAGTGGGGGTGAAATTGGTGATTTTTCTCGGGCGTGTGGAGAACAAACGTGAACTAGGGGAAAAAAATTAAAATATTAATATTTTAATAAATAATTACGAATTTGTTCGATTCTTGAAACTAATTATCAATTTGGAAGTGGGAACACGTCCAATTGTGTGTGATCAATTCTGTCGTTAATCCGTCGCTAACATGTTTTGTAATAATATTTAGTCTAAAAAGTGTTACTGACTGAAATAGAGATCAATTTTTAAAAAATTGAAAATTTTTATTTTTTTAAATTGTAAATAATTTTTTAATATAGAAAGCATTTTAAATAAAATATTATATTAAAAATTAGTTATATAAAAAATATTAAACAAAGCCATATGAAAATTTAGAAATTATATTAAATAAAATAATATTAAAAAAATATAGAAAATATATGAAATAAAATAATATAAAATTAAAAAATATACTAAATAAATGTCTAAATATACTTTAAAATTAGATAAAAATATCAATTAATAATATTAAATAACAATTTATAAAAGCAACTTTCGTTTTTGGATAATTATTATATTAATTCTTTTTGCTTTAATACATTGATTAAGTTAATCGTTAAAAAAAAAACGTTGACTGTTAAGTAACGTACGTGTCAGTGTATCACTATGGCCAGTAAATATTCTTGGTAATTAGATATTTAAATTAAATAAAATTTATTTATTTTGTAATCATAAAAAAAATAACATTAAATATGTGTATAAACTTCGAGCGGTCATAACTTTTGATAGAAATGTCCGATTGAGATGTATGATATGTTAAAACGCTCGAAATTCAGAAAAGTAATTGAAGAAATAAAAAAAATAGTATTAAATTAACTAATTAAATAATTAAAAAAGGAGACAAAAAGGAAATTTTTGGATGATTGAATCTTAAATCCTAATTTTGAGGAACTTAGAAGCATTTTTTGGAAAAATAGTTGACCAAATCTCCTTTAGGAATTTTCCCAGGCCTTCTCCTCTCAATTTCGAGCATCTGGCCACCGGTTTCACCTCAATCGGACATTCCAATCAAAAGTTATAACCTTCCGAAGTTTATATACACACCGCTTCCTGTATGCGTGACACGTGTCGCCATATGGTGGAAGAGGGAACACGCCCAAAATGGGCGTGACTGGTCACGCCCAGCTCAGGCATGATCGCCCCCTGGTCACACCTAATCTGGGCGTGACCAATCATACCCATTTTGGACGTGTTCCCTCTTTCAGATTGGTAATTAGTTTCATAAACTTAACAAATTCGTAATTATTTATTAAAATATTAATATTTTGGTTTTTTTCCCGTGAACTAGGGCTACGTGCCACGTCATCAGGCTCTCATTTTTTTCTTACAAGCAACACTTTTTTCATCTTTTTTTCTTGTCATGTTGAGACCCAGGGGTGAAAATGAGATAAATGAATTTTAAAATAATATGAAATTTATAATTTTACTCTTGACCGATTTAAAATTTTTATCTCAATTCATTTTATTTTCATTTCTTTACATAAACCATACTTCAACAAATTATACATAAGAGAGGAAAAAAGAGATAAATTTAAAATTGAAATATAATACTACATGATAGTGTGGAGAAAAAAATAAACACGAGATAATATTGTATTAAATTGTTTATGTTTATCACATCTCTAAATTTTAAGTACTAATTATCTTAACCCTCCTTGCTGGAAACTTTTTTGCCTTTCTATTTTATAAAAAAATTAACAATATAAAATAAAATTACTTGTTAAATTAAATCATATTTTAATTTATAGTAAAATTGTATTTGTTAATAGTAAAACTAACATGGCATAAATTGAATTTTTTAATATAAATGACATTATTTTAGTGAAAAGAAAAAGAATTTTTTAGTATAAGTGACATTATTTTAGTGAAAAGAAAAAAAACAAAAATACATGAATCATCGAATCAGAGTGACCATCTATTTCAAAAGATACTTAATCAAATCAGATCATACGTATTTATTACATATCAATTTATTTAACGACTGAAATTGATTAGTGTCTGATTCCTAAACTAATATATCGAACCGACCAAATCGAGTTTGATTACTATGATATAAGATGCGCAGGCATCCATACAAGTTAATCTTTATAAGAACAATTATAAAATAACATAAGCTTCCTCATATTAATCACTATAAACTATAAAGTATAGAGGTAATATGCTTCTTAAGGCAATTTTAAATTTTGCCATAGTTTTACCCTAAAACTCGATTTGACAGAAAAAAAAATGAGAGTTGCTTTTACAAACTTGTTCACAAAATGAAATTATTCAAACTTAAATTTCTAACCTTTGATTCAAATTTAATCTTATTCTATTCTCTACGTATTGTTCTACTCTACTCAGATTTTCCTTGAATATCCAAGCGGAAGCCTTGAAAATAAAGAAATATTTACTACCTTAAACACTGTACTTAGCAGACCGAGTGCCGCACGCAATTGGCATGGTTCACAGTTCACACTTCAAGTCGGCTTTACACAATGTCCCCATTTTCAAGGGGCTGAGTTATAGCACAATCAAATGAATCACTGTTTACTGGTCTGGTCTAATAATTAACAAACTAGAAGAAATGTCAAAATCTCCCTCTAAAAAAGGGGATCTTTTCCTATCTATGGGAAAATTATTCTCACATTTTGTAACTTTAAAAGCATACGGGGACAATAACCTTGGAATTTTCCATCGACAATGGCCTTCACTGCTCAATGAGGTTCCTTATGACATATGGAAGTATGCCTCCGTGGTTGAAATAAGCAAGTTCAACCTGAAAATACGACAGTGTTATGTTACGCATCAATGAAGATACGAGGTTTATTGAATGGCTGAGGAGGAGGAGGTGGAGGAAAGGTCGCGGTTTCGATTTTCCCTACTAACAAAAATTAATAATTAACATTTGCCGATAAATAAAATGTTACACACTAATCCAAAGGTTATCACGGGAGCAAGTAGCTTTAGTAAGCAACCATGATAAAAAGTTCTAAAAATAGATCAATGAAAAGCTTAAATTACCTCAGTGTCAAAGCGTACTGTGCAGGTGAAAGATTTTCCATTATCGGTTGTGACTGTCACATCTTGGCCAGGCCTAATCTCACTGATTTTACTTGGTAGGTCAATTGAATAACGTTCATGACCAGTTAATCCCAATGTGTCCGCATCCTCACCGGGTTTGAAGCAAAGAGGAATGATACCCATTCCTACCAAGTTACTACGATGAATTCTCTCGAAACTCTTGGCTATCACAGCTTTGACTCCCTATTATTGAAATGCAATTGTCATCAGCCACCAGGAATATTAACCTTTATGCTTTAAGAAAGAAAAATAGGAAATTCAATTTAAGTGCAAGTTATTATAATATATAAAGGAACTCACCAGTAGCATTGGACCCTTGGCAGCCCAATCTCTAGAGCTTCCACTGCCATATTCAGCTCCAGCCAGCACAATGGTGTCTTGCCCAGAAGCCTTGTATCTCTGCTATGAGAGAACAACTCCAGGGAATTAGAAACTCAAACAGAGCTAAAATTAACGATGGTCAATGGGATTCACTAATTCTCTTTTTTCTTTAGAAAAAGAGAGAGAAGAAAAAATGGAATTATATTTAATGCATAAAATGCAGAGGATTTAGATTTAGGAGCCACAATAACGCCCTCCACCAGGTCATTAAAGGATTGCTACCAAATCACGAGATAATGTTCAGATGCCCTAGTCAGAATATCAAGCTTTGCAGTGCTTATAACTAGAAGTCTCTGTTATCTATTGGAACAAGCAAGACTCGATGGTTGATACATGTATGAAAGTAAACGAATTTCTTACAAGTGTAGTATTTAAAAAAAAAATGTCAGAAAATCATTTTCTGCTAGTATTTTGAAAAAATAGAAAATCATCATCACCAGAAAATATTTATAGAATACACTAATACAGTATGTTTTGCCATTGAAAAGGCTCAAAAGCAGTAAATAAAAACATGCCATATTTGAGTAGGACATAGGAGGACATAACTCACCGTTGCTGCATCAAACACGTAAAGCTTTTCCCCTGTTGGAATGTGAACTGTCTTTGGACCAACTTCCCCATCCAAGAGCTTGTTAACAAGGCGAATGTTGGCAAAAGTTCCTCTTGCCATCACCTCATCATTTCCACGACGACTTCCATAAGAATTGAAGTCCTTGCGTTCCACCCCACGCTCAACAAGGTATTTGGCAGCAGGACTGTCCTTGTGAATGCTTCCAGCTGGAGAAATATGATCAGTGGTTATACTGTCACCAAAATTAAGCAGGCAGTATGCATCTTTTACACCATGAGGTCCAGGAGGATCCATCGTCATGTTCTTGAAGTATGGGGGTTCATGGATATATGTTGAGTTGGGATCCCATGAGTACAGAGTGTCAGCAGGAACTTGTAGTTGATTCCACATTGGGTTCCCTTTGGTAATAGCCTCATATGTACTTCGGAACATGTCAGGCAACACACTGGATTGGACAGCCTACAAATAAAAGTCACCCAAAGTTAATTTTGGAATATATGACATTGTATATTTAGACTAAATTTTATGGTTAAAGGGGCTGTTTATATTGAAGCATATTTGATAGTCCACACACTCCAAACCAGGTAGAAGATATGGTGGCATGGGCAAATTGGTAGAGCAAATCAGTCAAGGGCCTTGGACTTGAAAGGTTTCCACTAGAAAGAATAAATGTACACATGAAGGATCTCAATGAGGAAAATTAGTTACAGAAATGGAAAGAGAGAGAAGGATAGGAGCTAGCAAAGCTAGTTATAAGGGGGGATGAGAATTTTGATGCAAATGCAGCAAATATGTGGGGTTGGACTTAATGGCAATTGGTGGATATTTTCTTGCATTTTTATTCATTACTCTTACTAGTATATCCTTCTAGTGTCCAAGAGGTATTCACTGTTTCTGTGGAAATTCCTTAGTTTCATAAATTAAAAAAAAATCTAGAAGTTGAGTGTGCTTAGAATTATCAAAATTAGGCATCAATTACCTCAGCAATTTCTTCAGTAGATGGCCAGATATCCCTCAAGTAGACATTCTTTCCATCTTTCCCTGTCCCAATTGGCTCCTTCTCAAAGTCAATGTCCACCTGGAAATTTGACCAAAAGGTATATATGCAGGTTTTATTTTTTAAACTTAAATTTCATCATCATTTTAATAAAAATAAATAAAAAAGAATCCTTCCAACTAAAGAAGGTTCTAATAATCCTTACAGTCAATAAATAAAAGAACATTTGAAAATTGAAAAAATATTATTACTTCATGATATTACATTATCTGTCACTGTCAGGAAAAAATATATGAATACCAAATTTCATGGTCAGACACTTTTTTGACTACAAAAAATCAAAGACTAAAATATTAGGGCCTATTTGATTTGAGAAAACAGGATTTTATTGTTTTCCATGCTTGTACAAATTTTTTAAAACATAAAACAAAGTGGCATTTTTTGCAATTATTTTTGAAGAAAAATGAAAACAAAAATGTTTTATCAAACCAAACAGGTCCTTAATGTTTCATATGCAACACGTGCAATTATTATTGTATGTTTGAGTCCATAATTAGACTTCTGGATGAAAGTATCCGAAAAAGTTAGAATAAAGCCACCATATTTGTTATGAGAAAACTAGAAAGGATTGTACAAAGCATTTGTAATCTACTTGAGTCCAAATACATTACACATAGTCAAGTCTGCTTATTCAGACATACAAATGAGAATGATGCAGATTTTGTAACTAACTAGCAGTCAATAGACTCAACAGCTTGTGATTAGCCTGCAATAATTTTATGATTAGTCTGTTTATTTACTTACAAAGAATGAATCAAATAACTATTACCCTTTACAAAGAGAGAAGAAAATCAGATAATATTATAGAAAAAGAAAGAACCAAAAAACAAGTTATACACACATTATGATTATGAATTAGACATACATACCGTGCCAGCAAGAGCATAAGCAACAACTAGAGGAGGAGAGGCAAGGTAGTTAGCTCTTGTCAATGCATGTACTCGACCCTCAAAATTACGGTTCCCAGACAACACAGCAGCTGCTACAACGTCTGCATCATAACATACAAAAAAACGAAATCAACAAGGCAATATAAAGCAGAATATGTTTAGGAGAATAGAAGGGTATCTAAATGTATAAAAAAGAAAAAAAAAATATTTGAGGAAGCTAACATAAAGCAGTGTGTCTGGGAGACTGGTAGGATATCTAAAAGTTACAATCAAGAAAATAATTATCTAAGAAAATTAAGAGTTGCAGAGAAATCAGCTTCAGTTCAAGAAAGTGTATTTTGTTACAAAATATGACCATTTTCTGAGATGGCAGAAGCAACGGACTCATCCAGATCTCCTGAATTGCCAATACATGTAGTACAGCCAAATCCAACAATATGAAAACCTTGTTCGTTTAGATATTTTTGCAGTCCACTGCCAATAAAACAGAAACAAATACAAAATTAGAATATATTTTCCCTAATTTGTGCAGAGGGGAAGTGACTACATAATAATACAAATTACTGCATAAGAAGCACAAAATACCTCTGGAGTAGATATTTTGTAACAACTCCAGAGCCCGGAGCAAGACTTGTTTTAACCCAAGGCTTGACCTGGCAAAATAGTGAAAACAGCAAACAATTAGAATCAAGAAAAGAAAAGGACCACACAAAAAACACATAATCTTTTCCTTTTATTATGTTAAGTGAAAAAAGACACCAGAAGATAAGGACTTCATCCTGAAAAGGAGAGAAGTAGCACTGTTACAGTTTTTGATATTATTCTATAAGTGCCTAACCTGCAAACCAAGCTCATGAGCCTTTTTTGCAACAAGACCAGCACCAAGCATTACACTTGGGTTTGATGTATTTGTACAGCTTGTGATTGCAGCAATCACAACACTACCATGCTTGAGCTCTGCTGGCTGCCCATGGAAATCAAATTTTGCAACTTTTCCTTGTTCCTCTTTTGGTATAGCAAATCCCTGTATATGAAATGCAGTATCTTATATTTATGTAAGGTTCTCATCAGACAACAGTCAATGAAACATGGTTGATTACACTTCTGCATATTCAATTACAATGAAGAAAAAATGTCATATACTGTGGGAGATCCCCTCCAGCCATTTACATGGATCTCCTAAACACTCATTTTGACATCATTGCTGCTGCTAAGGTCCCCAGAACAAAGTCTTGCAAAAATAGGAACATGAGTCATAGATAAGAATGAACGAGTCTTGACTTTTTCAAAGGCCAGAAAACATATCACGCATAAGTGGTCACTAATAACTCGGTGCTCAAGCTAGTGAGAGCCACCAAAAGTTGATAAATATAATGAACAGGTGAATGGAACAGAACTGATGTTGATGAAGACCCCAATATTAGTAAGATATCAACTGCTTCGGGAATTGAGTAAGTTGATGAAACATTATAAAAATGGGCCATGTATATTATAATTTTTTTTCCAAATGACGTTAAACAATTAAAAAAATTTGAAAAAAGTGTCGATGTTTGATGGTTTTAGTTATTTTAACAAAATGATTTTAAGTTTGTGTGAGAAAACCAATGTGTATCAGAAGTAACAATTTCAACTATGAAAATCCATGTAAGCAACCATGGACAACGAAGCAATACTATTAGTTTGTCCATTACAGAAGACAAATACTGAAAGTGAGACTGAGAACCCCATTAGCATTTTATCACAAAAAAACAAAGAGGTAGGAAATATCAAATTTTCTTACAAGTTACAACTATCAACAGTTAATTTCACATATAGACTACAGCATCATTTTTTCTTCTTATAAGACCAAAACATAAAAAACAAGGTTTTTTAATATCACAGTATTACTAACCTTAAACCCAACTTTGTTATCAAGACAAGCATGCCAGTCAGCCTTCATTTCTTTCAAAGGCACCCGATCATGTGGTCTACAAAGAATATCGTTTAGTATGAATTATTACATTGTTAATAGGATAAAAGTTGAAATAAAACCTACATAGCAATACAGGGAAACACATGAAAGATACAGGATCTTACCTCTTTGGTCCTGAAATGCATGGTTCAACATCGGAAAGGTTTAACTCAAGATACGATGAATATACTCTGTCTTGTTGCGGCTGAATATATTGAAAATAATTAGCATTCTATACCTCCAACATATATGTATGCATATGTCAATTTGTTAAAAAGGATAAGTGTATAGGGCAATGGCATTCTACTAATATTACCTCATTATAGTCAACAAACAGTTTGTTTGCCCTGAGATAAGACTCTATCATGGCCACCTGTATCAAGACAAAATGAAGATCAATAGATCTATAAGCACTTCACATCAGTATATAATAAATGAGTTTGATATATGGTACTTACAGTCTCATCACTCCTTCCTGTTAACTTGAGATACTGTAATGTAACATGATCCACAGGGAAGAAGCCCATGGTGGCACCATATTCAGGAGACATATTGGCAATAGTGGCCCTGTCAGCCAAAGATAATTCACCCATACCATCACCTAGAGAACAAAGCAAATAACTATTAATCAGCAAGGACAATTAGTGTAAGTTGGAAAAAGGAAGGAAAAAATATGCAACAGTAGGCCTCAAGAGAACTTAATTACCATAAAATTCAACAAATTTCCCCACAACACCATGCTTTCTGAGAATTTGAGTCACAGTTAGAACTAAGTCTGTTGCTGTAACACCATTGCGTAGTTTTCCAGATAACTTGAACCCAACAACACCCGGCAAAACCATGCTCAAAGGCTGTTAAGGATCATAGCACACAGCAAATCAATCATCACACTTCAAGATAAAGAAAATAAATGAACACTTCTAGGGAGTCATATGCGCCATCAAAATTCATTAATCAGTCGTGTTTTGAATAGAATTAAGATTCGCATTAATGGCATTACATGTTTATATATCAAGATCACAGGGTAATTTACCTGACCAAGCATTGCTGCCTCAGCTTCAATACCTCCAACTCCCCATCCAGCAACACCAAGCCCGTCTATCATAGTTGTATGTGAATCAGTCCCAACTACACTGTCAGGATAGAGTAGGCCCTCATTGTTGAATACAACCCTTCCAAGATATTCAAGATTGACCTGACATCAACCACAAGTCCCCAACATTAATGATAAAAAGAACAATTAAATTCCATGAAATCATTTTGCATCTTTGTTTCCAAATTTACCTGATGTACTATACCAGAACCAGGAGGAACAACAAGCATGTTAAGGAATGCAGTTGACCCCCATTTAAGAAAAGCAAACCTCTCCTTGTTTCTCTGAAATTCAAGCTCCATATTGGCCTGCACTGCATTATCTGACCTTGTAACATCAACTTGAACTGAATGATCAATGACAAGATCCACGGGAACCTGTCCACAATTATAGCTTAGAAGTCAGAGTACTTCTAACAAGCATAACATATAAGAAAAATATGGCTAGTACAGTGTTTTCTCAAACCCAATAACTACACAGAAAATGGAGTTAGTTGACAAATTTTGTGTGGGTAGTCATTCAAACTTTGAAGTACTTTTAAGTCAAACTAGGTTAGAAGAATTTCCATCATGTTTTATTTAAATGAAGTTTTCCCCACTAGTCTCCTCTTCTTCCTCTACTGTCTATAATTTCAAAAATGATTCACCACACAATATTTGTCATTAAATTAATCAAATTTTAAACATGTAAGTATAATTTGATATTTAAGATACTAGTTCTATCTTGATTAGTTCTGACCCTTATAAAAACATTGCCAAACTCCACCAAAAGCTATAAAAATAAACTAGGGCAACTAAATATATTGGAAAATATTTTTCAGATACTATCAATTCCAGAACTTCTAGCAGCTATAATATAAAGATGGCATAAATGGTTACATCTAGATAAAAGCTAATTTTTCTTAAATGAAGGAGATTCAAAACTTTTTTTACTGTGAATAACAAATAAGATGTAATATTACAGAAGGAATTATGAGTTCAAAGTACATGTATTGCTCCATGATGTAGAGTTAAAAATTTGAAATCCCTTTGGTGATTGTGATCAATGAACTTATACAAAGCAAAAGCACATGCTAGTGCAAGAAAGAAGCATACCAGAGGGTTGATCTTATTTGAATCACTGCCAAGCTTATTCATAGCATCACGCATGCAAGCCAGGTCAACAACAGCCGGGACTCCAGTAAAATCCTGGGGAAAGCAAATAAGTTCAAAACAACAAAACATATTACGCATTATCACCCATGCCTAGCATAGCTATTTCACCATATCCAGGTTCCAGAAGTTAACAAGATACCTGCAAGAGAACACGAGCGGGCTTGAAAGGAATCTCAACTTTCTTCATAGAATTATTTTCCCAGTCGAGAATCTTCTCAACATCTTCTTTTTTGACTTGAAAATTGTCACAATTACGAATGGCAGATTCAAGGAGAATTCTGATGGAGTATGGTAACCTGTCTGTTTTATACAGGCAAAAAAGTTGTTACCATCAGTAACAAAACTGTCACACACGACACAAGATAAAACAAACATGAAAGTACCAACATCATGTATTTTAATCAAGACTCCATGACATTTAACAAATAACATGATTCAAACCATGAACAAAATCAGGCTAAGCAAAGTTAGCAAGTTACCAATTCTCGGATCATTAAGAGAAGGAAGACTGTAGAACTTTCCAAACTCGCCACCACCGGGATTTGGGAGACTGGTCAAGTTTCCCTTGAAAGGATTTTCATTGGCTGAAATGAACAATAATAGAACACAAAATTGAGCACTAGACATTAGAAACATACACGCGCGTTATAAATATAAATTCACACAATGACAGCAAGATAATGCAAATTACACTACTCACTCAACCAAACGTGATACATTAAATCCTTGATTTTAAAGAGTTTAATAGACATGCACGGTCACATGTAAAAGTTTTTACACTTGCTACTGGCTATCAATAAGAAATTTTCTTTTTTCTGTAAAAATCAACAATTTTTTTTTACCATGGTATTTGTACGAAGTTATCTCCACCGAAAATAGGAACAAATCTTCGTCGGAATCATGAAAAGTATACAAGGTGGGCAATATTATCATATATGATAGTGTATGATTAGACGAGGGTTTAGTGTAAAAAAAACATTTACACTGAAGGTGCATACATTATTTATTCTTTTAAAAAAATGAAAATAAAATCACTACAACGGTCAATGCATACTAGTGTAGGAAAGCTAAACAGAATACAAAAGAATGGATACGAAAATGCAAAATTCAAAACGTAAATGGAAAAATTAACAAATAAGAGGTCAAAAAATTAAAATAAAAGTCAAAGGGTCTAGCTGAGTAACTTGGTTGAGTAGCTGCGTGAATTGTTATGAACCCTCTTATATATTTTTTAATTCCTAAGGATAAAAAAAATTAAAATAAAAGAAACACTTCAAAATTGTGAGAGAAAGGAGGAGTCAAGCACCCATGGTAGCGATTTGGCGATGGAAGCGTTCGACGACGGGAGCGACGGCGGTGATCAGAGGACGGGGAGAGAGCGGAGAGGTGGAATGGAGGCGGTGGCTCCAGCGCGGAACGGAGCAGCGGAGGAGGGAACGAGCGGCGGCGGCGGCGGAGAAGGAAGAAGTGCGGAAAGCAAAGTTTCTAGAAGGAAAAGGAGAGGGAAAGAAGAGTTTAGGCCTGGTTGCTCTGAGGAGCGAAGAGGCCGTTGTTATATACATGTTGGTGATGATCAGCGATCACGCATTCGGAGCCAGGAAGGATAAGGATGGGTGGTGAAAAGACTAAAGAGTGACCAATTTGGTGACGGTTTTGTTTTGTGGCGTCTTTTGCTGAAACGACAACGAGAGAAATAGAAGGGTATGGTATGGTGTGTGAATTTGAACTAGGGCTGCGTGCCGTGGTGATGACAATTGATTGGGATGTTATAGTGGCGACACCATTGAGGCTGAGCTCACCACCTGAGCTTTCTATTGACTACTGTGAGGTGACATAAACTAGCACTACTTGTCTACCAACTATTAAGTTCCGGTTTTTTATACAATGAAAGGAAAAAAATATATATATATATTATGATAAATTGTAAATTAGGAGTAGGGTTATCCATACATTCTTCAACGTGCATTCTACTTGTATTACATAAAATTTTAAAAACTATATAAAAATTAAGATAGAGACTCTTAGTTAAAAAAAGTAAGATTTATCAAATATTTATATTTTTTATAAATTTTAATCAATAAAAAAAGTGCATAGGAAAAGAGAAATTAGTAAATACTTTGAATTATCGCATGCTTATGATTTTATTTAATTCCTGTGTGACACATAATATAGTTTTCATACTTTATGAAAAATAATTATATTTTATGTAATGATAAGTTGAGAGCATGATGATCTTAAATAATAGGATAATTTTTCGTTAAATAGTATGTTGTTAACATTTATTATTACGAAGAATTGAGTTTAAGTGTTTAACTGATATTTTAGTTTGTGTAATAAATAATGTAAGTATTTATTTATATAACTAAAATTTATAATCATGAATAATTTTTAATATATAAATTAGATTAAAACTGTCAAAAATATAGATAATTTTAATTTTGTAACAGTTTTAAGGATATGGATTTAATAGTTTTAAGGTAATTTTAGATGGCCATAACTAAAAGGGTTAGAAATTATAAATATAAGGACTAAAATGAGATTTTTGAACTATAAAGACTTAAAAGTAAAAGTTGTAGTAATGATAAGGATCAAAATGATTTTTTTTATTCTAGAAAATCAAAGATAAGAATTTACATATTTACTTCAATCAACTAAGTGGTTAGATCCTCTTGATCAAAAGGATAATTTAAAAAGTTAACAAATTGATTATAACGGTGTGTGATTAGAAGAAAATATATAAAAATAATATTATTAATGCATTATTATTTATTATTTGTTTTATGTCCATAATTTGTAATTTTATTCCCATAACTAACGTGTATAAATATTTTTATATGCTCCATAAGAGATATAAGTTAAAATGAAAAAAGTACTACTAAATTTTTGGGGTATATCAAATAAATGCTTTGAAAGAATTATTGACTGATAATATAGAAATCGAAATTTTGATTTTTTTATTATTTATTTATAAGAATCAAAGAAGATAATACTAAAGAATTCATAATATTTACTCATATATTTTATTCAATCAGCTAAATTAGTCTTTTAAGGTGAAATTGTGACTAATTAAATATTATGATTATATTGTATTGTGTGTTATTTCTTTTATTTCAATTTTTATTTAAATTTCAAAAGTTAAATGTCACTGATAATATTATTGTGATTCTTAATTAAGATTATCTAAAAACATATTTTACATTTGACTTTACAAATTATTTTAAATGTAAAAAATAAAAGAATCGTGCATTATTTAATATTTGTGCATTCTTGAGCAATTGATAATTCATTCTATTTCTAGGATCAATTATAAAGTTGTCGTAGTCTCGTAGACGTAACTAACCTCTATATTAGATGCCCCTGTATATCAAATCAAATCAGATTAATAGAAAGACGACAGAGTACATTTTATTTTCGTTGGTCTAATGCAAAGTGCCGTATATACAACGCTGATTATTTCTAGGTCAGCTCTCTCAAATAGGTTGCGTAATCTTAATTTTTTGTTTCTTTTTTTAAAAAAAAACTTTTTTATTTTGCTATGATAAAACGAGGTGGAATTTTGTTAGGTTTTTAAAATTTGTAAACAAGTTTTAATTTTCTTAATAAATAAACTCTTTGAGAAAGTGGAAGGATGGATTACATTTGTTTTTAATGTCATGTCTGAAAAGATTTCAAAAATTTAAACCAACAGCAAAACGGTTGTGCCACTGAAGACAAGCCGAATTTCTTGGGTCTCGGATCAAGGTTGTCCTTCTCAACGCACTGTAGAGACATGCCTGTTTGAAATTAAGTTTCTTTATAAATACTTATATAAAAAAAAAAAAAAAATGAATGAACTTTTTTATAATTTAAAATTAATTTTTTATTAATTTATTTATAAATATCATCTATTTTTTAAAAAAATTATATTTGTAAATTTCTAAAAATTAATTAATGAAAAATTTATTTTTATTTGTAGAAAATTGTATTTCTTTTTTTTTAAAATGTTTCTAATGTAAACAATTTAAACCTCCGTTGTATGCCCTGAGAATAAAATTAAAATATTTAAATATTTAATCTATATATATCAGTTAATGGCCACTGATTTCAATTCCATCCAGAAAATCCATGTTTGTGCTTATGAGAAAATATAAAAAATGCTCAGACTGAAGGGTCATAGCTTTTAAGTCAATATTTTAATATTAAGTACATTAAACTTCAAAATCTATTTTCAATGTTCCAAACAAAATAGCTATCCTAACAATATACCAGTTAACCGTTATTGATACAATGTTATATTAAAATAATAAATTAATGAGAATTAAAATGATTTTACTGTTGGAAATGCTATCCGGTGAACTTTACCTATTTTCAATTTTAATAACTACTAGTTATTTATATATATATATATATATATATATATATATATATATATATATAATTTCCAAATTCCTGTGAAACAACAATAACATGTATACAATCATCAAAATAAATTAGATTGAAATCAACGTTAATCATAATAAAACCTATTTAAATAGTCTGATATTGAAGCAAGCAGAATAAGAATTAGAAATATCTACAATCTGAAAGTAAATGTGAGAATGATTATAAATTGGAAATACAAGAAAGGTTTTATTCATATAAAACTTCGATGATCCTTTACAAGAGTGACACACCTATTTATAGTTTGTACAGACTCCTCGGATTTGTATCCGAACTCAATTATATTACATAAACAATAAAAGATAAAGGCATTCCTACACTTATCCTAAAATTAAAAAAACAAGCAAGCCTTTGTACAGGAGGTCAACATGTATAGGTACTTCTGTCTCCTGTCGACAGTCTTGATTGGTCTGAAATCTTATCTTCTTATCTTCAATCTTTGGCTTTATTCCGAAAATTTTTCATTGGTAAAATAATCTAGCATATCTCTATTTTTATTATATGGGTTGGGGCTCGAAATGCTTCCTTCATCCTTTATTAATTTCAAGTTATTATTAGTTATTGATCTCATTCTTTGGAGTCTTTCTTCAAACTCTTCTTAGGAGGTTGTAGTAGATAATTCTGCCATTATTTGACTCTTTTGGGATAAAAATAATGCTTCTTTTTCTGCGATGATATCCAACTGTGATATGGGGATTTTATTGTTATTGGCCCATTGAATAAGTTTCTCTTTATTAATCAATCTGACATCGAACTTTTTCCACCATTTAATTTTTATCTGTCTTGAAAGAAAGTATAAGTCGATTTCATTATCTGCTCTCTCATAGGTATAGGTCCAGCTCATAATCCATGTTATTCCCTGTGAAGCTATAAAAGAAAGAAACTTGTATCCATCTACAAAAGTAGTATTACTTTTGAAGAATTGATATAGCTCATCCACTTCTGGAGGAAAAACTTCTCTCATAAGACCAAAATTATAGAACCATTTTATGAACCATTTGGGAAATTTTAACAATATTCCTTTCTTGAACCATATGAACCAAGAGTGTTTATCTGGCTTTATATATAAAACATTATTCCACGCGGTCATGTAGTCGTAATAACTATATTCTTGAGGGACAAAGGTTCTTGAGAATTTCTTGGTCTGGTGTAAAGGTTGCCTCCAATCAATATCAGATAATACATTAAGGATCTTGATCTTTGAGAACTGTACGACACCATTGTTATCTTCATTATGGACTAATTCTATGGAATCTGTATCGACAATGATATATTCATAAATAATCTAGCCTTTCTGGTATCGGGACAAGGATATTGTAACTCTTGAGGAAATATTTTATTGGCTAGATCTGTAGGTAATAATTTAAGCCAGTGTTTTTCAGCTATAATTATAGGAAGGGTATTCTCTTTTTAAATATATTCTGGATCTGTATCTGTATGGGTCTGAAAAGTTTGGGTATTTGCTTTTGATGGAGAGGTTGTATTGAAGTCTTTGGGTCCTACCAAGGTATTGAGATATTGAAGAGGAGTATATTTATTTTTCTGGGTAGGTGTTGATCCTCTAACAACATGGGACAGAATATTTGACCTAATATTGGGATTTGTTAAAAGTCTAGAAGTACCAGCCACAGGCTGTATTGCTTTCTCTTGATTTGGGTCTTTATTCGTTCCCAGTGGGGGTCCGTATTGATCTTTACTCTTATTCTTACTCATTCTGATCCCTATAAAAATTCTCTGGTTAAAAAATCTGGTAAAAAATTCTTTTCTCCTTTAATATGTTTAATATCAAAATCAAAACAGGAAAGTAAAGATTGTCATCTAGCAAAAATATGTTTTGAAATCAAGTTTTTAACATCTTTTTGTAAAACAGAAGGTGCAGCTTTACAACCAGTTCTTATTAAAAACCTTTTATTAAATAAATCATCTTGAAATTTTTGTAAGCATAAAACTATTGAAAATATCTCTTTTTTTACAGTAGAATATTCTTTCTGAGAAGGATGCCAAATACCTGAATGATATCTGACGACTTGTTCTTTAGAAGTGAGAGAGATTCTTTGTTTTAGAATACCACCATATCCTATTTCTGAAGCATCAGTCTCTACAATTAGGAAGGCTAATGGATCTGGAATTCCTAAACAATAAAGTTTTTTAGTTATTTGCTTAATTTTTTTCACAACTAGGGTCATTTCTTCATACCATTCTGGAGGAGTTTTTCTAAGTCTCTCATATAAAAGGGCACACTCAATCCTAATATTGGGTATTAAATCTGCTATATAATTTATGCATCCTAAAAATCTCTGTAATTGTTTTTTATCTTTAATTTCATCTGAAAAATTTTCTGTAAATTCTATTGACCTCTGAATTGGTATAATAGTTCCTTGATATATTTCATATCCTAAAAATCTTATTTTAGTTTCAAATATTTTTATTTTCCTTTCTGAAACTACTAATCCATTTTCTTTTATAATTTATATAAATTTTTCTAAATGTTCTAGGTGTTGATTAATATTTTTTGAATAGACCAATATATCATCTAAATATACTATTGTAAAGTCAAAATATTTATAAAATATATCATTCATTATATTTTGGTATTCACTAGGAGTATTTTTTAAATCTTGAGGCATTACATTCCATTCATAATGCCCAAAAGTTACTACAAAAGCAGTTTTATATTTATCTTCCTCCCTGACCGAAATTTGATAGTATCCTGATTTCATATCAAATTTGAAAAAAAATAGAGGAATTATTTAATCTTTTAATTAAATTTGTTTTATTAGGTAAAGTGTATCTAATCCATTTTAATACTTTATTAAGAGGTTTATAATCTATTACTAATCTAGGAGCTCCTCGTTTGACCTCAGAAGCCTTCATTACATAAAACCCTGCACAGCTCCACGGGGACTTTGATGCTCGAATTAAACCTTTAAACCTTTTTCTAAATATTCATTTATCTCTTTTTTACAATATTCTAAATATTGTTGATTCATCTGAATAGGTTTAGTTGTAATGTCTTTTTCATTAAAGTTATCAATATAAGGTAGACTTATTTCATATTTCTTTCTATGCCAAAATGCTATAGGATTTGTCTCACAATTTTTTTTAAAAAAATTTTCTTCAATTTTAATTTTTTTATCTTGAATTACTTTACTACCTATCTGTTCTTCTATCCTCCTATATTGAACTTCTTTAGTTAACAAATTTATTTATTTTGTTTTATTTTTAATAAGGCGTACTGAAGAAGTTTTTAATAAATTTAATTCTCTAGCTCTAGGTGGTTGAATGAAATCAAATAATATTTCTCTGCCTAGTATCTCAGTTATTAATCCTTTTTCAGTTACTTGAAAATGATATAATAATACTAAAAATGGCGTTCCTAATATTACTTCACAGTTCATATTTTTAATTAACACAAATGAAGTAGCATAACATATTCCATTTTTACATATTTTCGCATATGATAATTTATAACTTATATTCATTTTAGATCCATTTGCACTTGATATATTTTCTACATATTTTTCATAGTATTTGGTGGGTATTAATCCTTCTTGTATACAATTTACATCTGCTCCTGAATCTATTAAAGCTATTAAATCAAATTTTTCTTCTTTAACTATTAATGTTATCTCACAATGCCATTTATGTGTAATTATATGGGTTAATAGATTAATAAAGTGATCTTCTTTATTGTCGGTATCTTTTATGCTTAATGAAGAACTAGGGATATTTTCTTGAAATCTTATTTTTTCTTTTCCTTCTAACTCTAAAATTCTATATTCTAAAGCTATATCATTTTGTTTTAATTATATAATTTTTTTTAAGTAATTTTATTTCCTCTTGTAAGTCTTTTAATGTAATATTTCTACTAAGTATAAATCTATTGTATATTTCTTTCATATCTACTGATTTTACTTCTGTTCTAGTAGATTGATCTTTACTAATTAATTCATTAAGTTGATTTATAAATTCATCTCTTATTGGTAAATCCTCTAATTTTCCTATTATATTTATTAAAGTTTGAGTTTGATCCTTAGTTAACATATTTATACTTTTACAATTATTACAAGTACATAATTCTAGTCCTAAACAATTTTCTATTCCTGAATCACTAGAGTAATTACTAGTAGTTTCCTCTTGATCTATTTGGTATATTCCTGCATCATCTTCAGAAAAGCTTATTTCTGAAGAGTTATCTGAATACTATTCTGGTTCTGAGTTTATAACTATTTTCATTAATTTTTGTTTTAAATCTTCATCTATTTCTAATTCGTTAATTTTTTGTTGAGTTGTACATTTATTAGCATAATGTCCTGGCTTACCACATTTCCAACACTGGTTTTCTTCTTTTTTGAATAATAAGACTTTTTATTAAATTTCTTATTGTTCTTATATGGCTTTTTATAATGCTCATGCCTATCTATTTTATTTTCATGATATCTCTTTTTAGAATAATATCTAGAGTTTTTAAATGGTTTTCTATATTTTCTCCTATTTTCAAAACTAGGGACCTTTATGATTTTCACACCATACTGATGACAAAAAGTTCCTAATTCTTTCCTATTAGTTATACTATCTTTTCTCATTTTATTTTGTAATTTAAAATCTATACATATTTATATACCAGTTTCTATTACAACATTATGAATTTGTCCATATGTTAATTTATCATAAGGTATTGGTTGTTTAAAATGTTTTTCTAAATTCATCCTAACCTTTTCAACTAAAAGTTTTGGTAATCCTCCTATAAACTTTTCTTTCCAATATCCTGCATATCCATCTTCTCTTAATACTATTTTTGATAAAAACACATCTTTATACCACCTATAATCTGTCATAGTAGGACATCTTAAATTAGTTAATTGAATTCCTATCCTTTCCTTAAAAATATTTGGATCTCCTACAAAATTTTGTATTATAGAGAATATAAGGGTTGCTACCGCATCTTGTTCTTGAGTTTCTAATTTTACACTGCTTATTATTATATTTCTTTATTCTTCTATACACAAATTATCCCACCTGCCTTTTAATTGACCTATAAATCCTTGAATAATAGCTACAGCAGTATTCCTATCAGATATTCCTTAGTTTTATAGGCTGCGGCTACCATAGTCATTTGGCAAGTTAGGTCTAATATTTGTTGTTCACTCATTTCGTCTATATTCCATTATGCTATTTCAGTTCCTGAAAAAACATTTTGTCGCATATCTCCTCTTTCTTCAAATTGTACATCTGCTGGGGAAGGTCTTGAATAATAATTTCTAAGTTTAGGATAATAATTCTCTCTAAGTTTATTAATTTCTAATTTATCTTCATGTAATGTATTTATAGTGAATTTACCTATACTTAGTTTCTCTAAATTTTTCCTTATTTCTTCTATTTTATTATCAGTTTGATTTCTTAATTTAATGGATTCTAAATCTTTTTGTGGAACATTCATTATCTTATATATAGACTTATCTAAATTATGTTTTAATGATTTTTCTTTTTCATAGCTTGAACTAGTTGCCTCATTATTTTCTAATCTAGTTAAATGTGTTGACATTGTATTTAGCATAATATTAGAATAGTTTAACTGGTGATATATTTTTCTAATATCTTTTATTTCTATGTCTTTATTTGCTTCATTAACATCTTTAAAAGGAGATGCCTCTATTTCTAAATCAGCTATCTGAACCTTAACTCCCCTGTGAGGAGGATACTCTGATTCTATAAATTTATCTTCAACTGTCTTCCATATATTAGTATTTTTAATTATGGGACTTATTATCTTATTTGTCTTTAGTAACCAATCAAAGAAGTAAATATTAATTTCTTTTTCTTCCAAATAATTATAATAGTTTTCTCTAATTTTCTCTCTTTCTTCATCATTATATTCTTCAAAAAACCATTTCTGATTTTCTTTATTATATTCTGCTAAGAAATCCTGTTTTATCCATTATTTATCTATTTTAAAAGGTTCTAAATTCTTAGTTAATACATTTAAAACTTGAGATTGGGTTGGAGAGTAACGAGGAGAAGAGTTATCATCATTATATATTGGTTTAGATATCTTTGGATTACTATTATCTAATCCTGTTAAATCTAAATCTATAGTAGATCCACTAATAGAATGTCTTGATGATTGTTCTTTATAAATCATATGTCGTTTATCTACTCTTAATGATTGAGATATATTCATTCTTAATCTTATATCTGTACCATCTTGTATAATTTCTCTTATCTGAGTATTATACACTCTAGGGGGTTCTATTACATCTTCTATTTTCCATGCTTCAGGAATATTCTGTATTACCTCATTATGATCTAATCTTCTTGGTACTTGTATTAACGATTTTTGTAAATTAGCCTCTACTAAAATAGTTTCCTCTTTATTAGATGCTCTTAAAGCTCTGAAATTATAATCTATCTTTATTACCTTATAATATAGTCTATATATGATTTGTATTGGTTATGTGGCTTCTTTAACAATATAATTAGGTGCTTTTACATGTAATTTTTATAGTTGTACTTGTATATCTATTTTTTAAACTCATGGCAAAATTCGGATAACAATTAAAAAATGCTGGACCATCATGTAAATTACTTTCTAGTATAGCTATAATAGAATCTTTAAATTGTATAAGTCTTGTATCTCTTAATAATAATAGTATGGGAGTATTTACTCCTAATCTGTAGTTAGGTTTGGCGGCTACTTGTATTAATCCTAAATGTATAAAATTAAATCCTTTCTTTATATGTTCATCTAATATATCTTGATTAAGAATATTTATTATTTTATTTTCATAAGTTCCTGGATAAGTATATTCTATCACATGTATTTCATCTTTTCCTTTCTCTGAAGAAAATATACTATGATTCTTATATACTTCACTTTTTCTTACTATAGGTATTGACTAATCATGTAGAGATTTCTCTATTTGTCCTACTGTACTTTTATTATTAAATTCTGATATATCTTCTTCATTTTCTATAGAGTTTTGAGGTGTTCTTATCGCTATTTGTTTATCCTTATTATTTCTTCCTATTTCACTCGGACTCCTTACTATATTAGCTACTCTACTTCTTGTTTGAGTTGCTGTTACGGGACCACCTCTCTCTAAGCTAAACCAACGGTCTTACAAACACACTGTTGCCGGGACCACTTAGACTCAAGAAGCTAACCAACGTATTCACACCTCTCAGTGCTACACTCAACTCTCTCAAGATATAGAACAACAAATATAAATGGGGATCTTTTATGAAATATTGAGAAGAACAAAGAAATAACAGACAGTTATCAGTGGCTTTGATACCACTAACGGCGGAAGCAATGTTGGGGATATAAAGACATACAAGGAAATTGTCTTGGAAGATTATTAAAAAGTCTTCTATATAAATATATATATTATAAAATTAAATATTTTTATTTCTTGATTGTGTCACTTTTCTGTCATTAAGTTTTCTTCATTTTCAAAATAAAATAAAATATCTTTTAAAGACATAAAGTTATAAAAATTAATATTTTGGAATCAATTTTACATTCAGTCTTTCTAAAAAGTTAGATTTTTTTAAATAAAAAGTTTGCTTTTGGCCCTAAAATTCTTACACAGGCCTTGGGGCAGGGTGCACAGCACAAGCGTTGACAATTCTCTTACATTTTTTTATCTGTTATCCTATGTACAATAAATAATTATCTAATTTATCAATATATTATATAATCTCTTATCATATATATAAAAATAATTATTTAATTTATCATATATTATATAATTTTGATTTTGGTATGTTGAGGATTATAATCAAGTTTATTGCTTAAAGTTTTAGAATATTAAGATTTTTATTAATGGGTAAATTTGGATTTCACTCATTGAACCTATATCAATTTTGTATTAGTGATTTAATAGGCTTGCTAAATTACATCACAAATATATTGACCCATCTAAGCATGGTGAAGGCTATGGTGGGCCAATTGAATAGTGATAATTGCTAAATATACATCAATTTCACATATGATATGCCATAATTATCTAGCATTTTTGATATATTGACCCTTGTTTTACCTTAAGATTAGGGTAAATTGCTAATAATCACATAGGAACTTTATAATTTAAGACTTTAGGACTTTATAAAGTTTTTTGTGGAGATTTTGTAGGAATTTAAGTTAGTTGAATAAACTGAGTCGTCTCGCTTAAGTGAGACATGTTGTGCACTTAATTGAGTCAAGTCAAAATCAAAATGAGGAGACATTGACATGCCTTGCTCAAGCGAGTCATTTTGAGCGCATGAGCGAGATGAATCATGAAGATAATGAATGTAGTTGAGCTTGCTTAAGCTTGAGCAAAATAGAACTTAAGCAAACCAAGTTAGAGAGCCAACTTCAATTTACTAAAGGTATCGCTTAAGCCCAAACCATAACACGAAGGCCTCACTTAAGCCTACAAAATGTCGTGCTTAAACGAGGATAGTCAGTAGCTGAACTAAGATTTATCAAAAGGTCTCACTTGAGTGAGATGATTCACAAACTTAAGCAAGTCTCTCACATCAAGTCCAAGCCCATATCATAATATAAATAAATTGATTTGTGATTGAAGGGTATGCTGGTGCAATTTGAGCAGCAAGGACAACTACTTTTTAGGGCTTTAAACTAGATTCGTTACCTTGTTTTTATTTCTTATTTTTGAATTGTAATCAAGTTATGAGTAATTAATCACCTCACCTATCGGGGTTAGATGGGCTAATCTTGAATTCATGTAATTTTCTCCAATTCTTCTTCTTCTCTCAATGCTCATAATTGGGAAAGAATATCTAATTGAGATTGGTTCTAGACATAGGTAAATATCAATCAAACTCCTTGTGATTCTCAAACATTAAGGTTGGTTATTTGGATTAGTTGATCAAGACATTGAGAATTAATCCATTAATTAGCTTGAACTCGATATATGGAGGTTATATTTGTTGTAATCAACGTGACTAAAGCTTGCGAGTACGATGTTCGTCAATGGTAGCTCATCGTCACTAATGTTTAAAGGGCATATAAAGAAGAATATTGAGGATAGGAATGGTGATAAAGATATGGGTGGTAAACTTGTGCTTGTACAATGATGAATGATTCCTTAGTTAACGCCATGTTCTCGGTAAATCATGGCCTTAGTATGTTGATTAGATTTTAGGTTGTCGTTGGAACTAATTTCTCTGTGAATTTTATTGTTGCTATTATTGAATCAAGAACAAAAAGTGTAGATGAAAGGGATGATCAGATATATATGCTCACAAAGTGTTTTGCTTGTAATTGATGGCATAAAGACTAACTCTTGTCTCTCTCCTAGCCCAATCTATTAGATAATGGTAGTTGGACAAGTAGTGAAATAAATAAATAAAAATTTAGATATTAAATTGAAAAATAAATATATTAAAAATATGAAAAAAAATATTTAAGTTTTTTTTTCTTATTAAAAGTTTAAAATATAAAAAAAATTAGGGCGTGAGAATAGCAAAAAACGAGTGAGAATAACATGGGCCCTAGATAGATACTCTCTTCTTGGGTTCTTCTATCTTAATCCATAGTCCTTGCCTGCCTGAAAAAAAACAAAAGTGATCCAGGAATCTGAATATCTGATGAATGCGACACCGTACGACGTCGTCTCTTGAACTGGTGGCGTCCAGTTTTTCCCTTTTCTTTTACCTCGACAGACCAAACTGAAACTGATACACACAACACAGCGTTCGCAGTAAGCAAAGCAAGCTAACAGTAACTATAAATAGCGAATAAGTGGGAAAAAAAAAAGAGAGAGAAGAAGAAAACGCAGAAACTGAACTCAACAATGGCAGAACCCAAGGTTAAATACGATCGCCAACTCAGGTACTCTCTCGCCACTTCCACATTTACCTAATTTTTCAACTTCGCGCTAACCTAGCTGTTTTTTTTTTCCTTCTAAGAAAACCCTAGCGAACTAACTCTATGGCGCGGAAAACTGTTTGTTTCATTATTGGTTGTGGTATATAAATTGAATTGATTCGAGTGTTGTGTGTTGTTGTTCGGTCGCACGGAATCTTTGACTATTAATTAGTTGAATTGCTATGGCTGAAGGTCCATTTGTTGTTTTTTTTTTAAACGATGTTAGGTTAGGGATTTGGTGATTTGATTAAGTGTACTGAACCGTGAATGAACTGGAGTGGAGTTTTTCTGTGTATGATGAGATGCAAATTGGACTTGAGTTGCTTTTTATTTGCAAAGGAGAAACTAGTTGGTATTCACAATCGTTGCTTATTGAGTGAAATGTGCTGATTCTTAACTTGTGCTGCTTTTGTTGTGATTTTTCTGTCTTAGCGTACATGTGTGTGTTTTGAATAGGAAATAATAGAAACAGAAAATAATAAAAAAGTTGTCTTCATTGTTTCTTGTATAAACTTTTAAAATCATGAAATAAAGTTAAAACATGGTGGCATTTCTGTAATTGAAAATGAAAGTAGAAAATGTTTTCTCAAACCAAACAGTCTCTTTTGCTCGCCCTGCTGTTTTTTTGGGGTAGTCTTGGAGGCATCTCTGATCTCATCCATATTGCAAATGTTTATTTGAAAATGCAGAATATGGGGTGAACAAGGACAGGCAGCCCTTGAGAAATCTAGTATTTGCTTACTTAACTGTGGTCCTACTGGTTCTGAAACACTTAAGAATCTTGTTCTTGGTGGGGTTGGAAGTATCACTGTAGTTGATGGATCTAAAGTTGAAGCGGGTGACCTCGGAAACAATTTTTTGGGTACATTGACTTCTTGTTGTACACTGGTTATGTGTTTGTGAATCTCTTTTGGTTCTCATTTTTGTCCTTTATTTGTAGTGGATGAAGCAAGTCTTGGGAAGTCAAAGGCAAAATGTGTATGCTCATTTCTTCAAGAGCTGAATGATGCAGTTAAAGCAAAATTTGTAGAAGAGTCTCCAGAAACATTGATTGAGACAAATCCATCATTCTTTTCTCAATTTACTTTGGTTGTTGCCACTCAGGTATGCTACTATACTGCAGACAACTCCTATGAGACAAATGCTTGGAGTTTTTGTATAAGCGTAGATTTTGTGCCTCTGTTCAAATTCTGATTTTTTGTCTATCTGTTTGATAGAAAACCTGTCAATTCATCAATTGACAATATATCTAGATTTATTATTCAGTTTTTTTTTGTTGTTTTTCTTTATAAAAAAAAACATTGTTTTACATATTCTTTTCAAGTGCACTCATTGATGGTAATCTTGATAAACTTTCAGCTCGTGGAAAATTCAATGATAAAGCTTGACCGAATCTGCAGGGAGGCCAATGTTATGTTGGTCTTTGCTCGCTCATATGGCCTTACAGGGTTTGTTCGAATTAGTGTGAAGGTAATTCAGTAAATGGATAATATTGTATTCATTGTATATTTGATGATGTTACAAGTTCAAGGAATAATCTAATGTCTGAAGAATCACAGTATTAACAGTATTAATTTTTTTGTCACCAACATAATTTTGTGATGATATTTGACGTGTCAAAGAGGGAGTAAAAGTAATTGAATGTTACCATTTGAAAAATGGTATTAAAGAGAGAAGGGGAATAATGTCTGGTATTGCAATAGGTTTACTATCAGGTTGGGTAATTTTCTTTTACAGTCATAATATGTATGTGCTACAAAGGTGAAAATACCTTTACTAGAAAACATTGGGGTGTTATTGAATATCACCATGATTTGTATGCTTTGGTTGATTAGTACTTTTTGTTGGCTTTATTAGGAGCATGCTGTGGTTGAGTCAAAGCCTGACCATTTTTTGGATGATCTCCGGTTAAATAATCCTTGGCCGGAACTCAAGAGGTATAGGGTAGTTTTATCTTCATTTTTTGGGGCTAATTTCCTTTTATATACTAAAGATTTGGGTGAGCCTTGGCCCTTGGTGTAATGGTAAAGCTGCTGCTGTGACCAGGAGGTCATGTGTACAAATCTTGGAAACAGCCTCTTTTGCCCCTTATATACAAAGTTCTGGTTTTTCCTTCATCAATTTCACCTGTCTGTCGACCTATGTAATTGCTGTAAAGCTGAGACCATGGACGTGATCCTTTCCCAGTTTCACTTGAATTTTTCATTGCATGTGTATCCACAGATTTGCAGATGACATTGACTTGAATGTGCAAGATCCTGTAGCTCATAAACACATACCATATGTTGTCATTCTTGTCAAGATGGCTGATGAGTGGGCCAAAAGCCATGGAGGAAGGCTTCCATCGACCAGAGAAGAAAAAAAGGAGTTCAAGGTTTGTTGTTTAATCATTTAGCCTTTTTATCTACTGCTGTTCTAGTTATATGATTAACTTTGGATTTGAACAATGTAGGAGCTTCTTAAGGCTGGGATGGTTGCACAAGATGAAGATAATTATAAAGAAGCTATTGATTCAGCATTCAAAGTATTTGCTCCCCGAGGAATAAGTAAGTAGACAATTTAAGATTATTGATTGTAACTTTTTGCCTTTGTCAATCTTCATTTTGAGAATCACTCTATGGTTTTGTTTTATTGGATAAGGAGCATAATAATGGATTGTTTTTTGAGAGCTTGTAGGGTTAAATTCTATAGGATCCTATGACAAGGTAAGAGAAGAATAAAATTAAAGAAGACTGTTGAATTTTATTTTATTAAGGTTCCAAAAATCTATTTGTTGACTTTTTTCAATGAAGTTACTATAAACATGTTTGTTGAGAGTTCGTCTCTGAAAAATGACAAATCCATACTTTGCTTGCTATCGGAAAAAAATATTTCCATCTAGAGCTAGAATATTAGATATTGTGCGAACAGTTACATCTGCAATCCAATCAAAAATATGTTTTATTCTCTAATGTTATGTGCTTTCATAGGTTTGGAGTTGCAACAGATACTAAATGATAGTTCTGCTGATGTGGATTCTAATTCTTCAGATTTTTGGGTGTTGGTGACAGCTCTTAAGGTTGGTGCTTCTGGCATTGCATAACTGACTTTGCTTCACTTTGATGTGGAAAATTTTTCTTACATATTTAATATTATTGGATGTTAATTAGTTAGAACTTGTGTAATTGAAACACGGGACTACTAGAGGAGTAATAGAAAGTTGCTACTTGTTATGTGTTTGTCATATTTTGCTGCTTTGAACCTACTATTATTCATTTCGTGTCAATGTTCTTGATTTCTTACCTGTACTTTAGTTGTTTGATGGTACATTTCTCACCCTTTTGCAGGATTTCATTGCAAATGAAGGTGGTGGGGAGGCACCCCTTGAAGGATCTATACCAGACATGACTTCTTCTACTGAGTTAGTAGCCAATTCTTTACATATTTTCAGAGTAATTTTTATTTTCTCTAGAAATTAAAGATTGTTAGTTTATTTACAGGAGATATATTGATGTTCCTGCAGGCAATATGTGAATTTGCAGAATATCTATCAAGCTAAAGCTGAGGCTGACTTTCTTGTAATAGAACATCTAGTGAGAAGTACTTTGAAGAAGATTGGTAGAGATTCAAATAGCATTTCAAAGTCAACAATTAAAAGCTTCTGTAAAAATGCAAGAAAACTCAAAGTTTGTGAACTTACTGATCAATTCAATTTAAATAGAAAGTTCTTCAGTAGTAGAGTATTGTTATTGCTGTGAATGAGTCATGTAAATTGGGAATGCTTATTTTCCACCTGTCGGTTCTCTCCTTCCCTTTGTCTAATATTTAGAGCAATTGCATTATTACAGATGCCTTCTGTATAGATCCTAATCTTTATTTTGTAGGTTTGCAGGTACCGTCTAATTGAAGATGAGTTTAATTCTCCAAACCTACCCGAGTTACAGAAGTACCTAACTGATGAGGATTACAGGTCATGTCCATTTTAACGTTTCTGGATGCTTTCATATTAAGAATTAGTCTGTGGGAAAGGATTTGTTTTGCATTTTTGCTGAAAAGCTGGTTTCCTGTTTGTGTGGCAGCATTGCTGTGGGGATTTATATTTTGCTTCGTGCTGTTGACCGGTTTGCTGCTAATTACAATAGCTTTCCAGGACAGTTTGACAGGTAATGCTTCACACCATTGAAGGTCTAACTATTTTCCTGTTTTATGACGGACTCATTATTGAGATTGTTTTTTGCATATATGGTAATTGTCTTGCAGTGCAATGGATGAGGATATACCTCGATTAAAAAGCGCAGCAATTGGCCTACTTAATGACTTGGGATGCAGTGGAGCGACTTTGGCTGAGGACCTTATCAATGAGATGTGTCGATTTGGTGCAGCAGAGCTTCATGCTGTTGCTGCTTTGGTTGGAGGAATCGCATCGCAAGAAGTGATCAAGGTTTGAAATTCTAGCTCATCTTGAGTAGTTTTGTTTGCAAGCTTTTTACTGTCTTGGGTTGTTTGCTTCTTAGCATATGTTTTTAATAGGAGAATTTTACAGCCTCTTGTCTGTTGTTGTCTAGGGTTGTTTCTTTTTCATAAGCTCAAGCCATGGAAGTTAACATAAGTACATAACAGACTCTAAATACAAATTATCCTGCTTAAAAAGAAGTCAACTAAACTTGGTCTTTGTATTTTCTCATCTTCTGCAATGATCCCTCCTTGCCCCTAAGGCATAGAAAGGGTGGGGGAGGTATTGCTTGCTAACCAGTAACCGGCTTGGAATGTCGTACTTGTATGTGAAGTTGAATATGCATGCTATTGAAAAAAATAGGGAAAATGGGGGTGTAGAAGCAGGGAGCCAATGTAAAAGGTCTTCAAGTTGAAGCATAAATTATATTTATCCCAGGCCAGTGTTTATACTGTGGGCTAGATCACACAATAGTATGATCAAGGAAAGTTTTCCTCGATAGTTAACATATGCACTGAACAATAGATATAATCACCCTATTGTGGTCTGGAATCATCATGGAACATTGGCACGGAAGCATTGAATAGTAATCCATATTAAGGAACTTAAGGATTTTGTGACTTATAATCACCTTAATGCATGGCCCATGCATTCGAATGGAGGCTCTTGTTCTCTGTATGATAATGGAATTCTCTTTAGTTTCTGGTAGCGATACTACTTGCTAAATTGTCTTAAATGAATGTTGCTAACAAAGGAAGGCAGGTTGGATGGTTAAGAGAGAAGGAAAAAGATGAAAGATCACGGATTTGATCTCTTCTAATAACATTATAACTAACTAACATTTGTCAACAAAAAAAAAAGAAAAGAAAATTCATTTTGTTTCTGTATTTGAGTTGGGAATCATATTACTTATATTCCTCGCAGCTCATAACAAGGCAATTTGTACCTATGTCCGGAACCTACATATTCAACGGCATTGACCACAAGTCACAGCTTTTGTTACTGTAACTGCTTGTACCATGGTAATACTTATTAAACTCGCTGGTTTTTACTATGGCAAAAAAAAAATTCTCACATAATTTTTAATGGTTCTGATATAGATTTCTATTGGAAGAATCAAGGGCTTGATGGAGCAAGAGCAATCATCTATTATGGCTTCTTTAATCCTATGCAAACTACCGAGGCATTTTTTGCTCGTTAGGTGAACAAAAGTGGATTCTTGTTTTATACACAAATTTTGTAACTACGGACATTGGTGTCAGACAGAAACAGCATCAAGAGGAAAAGAGATATTTATTTGCAAAATTTGAAGAGTCCATTTAATTAAATGAAGTCTACGTTTATATGTAATCTAAACTCTAAAGTATATGTTTTATCTGCATCGGTAATTGCAATTGCAGGGAGATCGCATTATCATGCACAATACGAGCTAAATTTTTATATTGATCCACTGAACATTGAAACCGTTTATTCATTTGTGCACTATATATATGTGTGTGGAATGTATCAAATAAGAAGAAATTTAAAATGATGGCTGAAATTAAAATCTAAATTTTATTAAAGATTTTTTATATCGGTTAAAAATCTTTTAAATTGGTTGTTAATCAATTTTAAAAGTTAACTTTTTATATCATTTTTAAAATAATTAATAATAAAAGTTAACTTTAAAAATTGATTCTTTAAGTGACTTATCATAAAAATTATGTTTTTAGATCAATTCTTTAATTGTCAATTTAAAAAATAGTTATTTAAATAAGTTAAAAAAAATGCAAATGCAATGTATTAAAAATTGAGATTCTAATCTTCCCCATCATTTTTTTAAAATTATAATCTAATGATTAAAATCAATTCTTTTCATTTTAAATTTCTTTCATATATATATTAAAGAAAACTATAATGCGCTTCAGCCATATGGTAGAGGCTTGGAATGAGTAGGTAAGGTTCTTTTTAGAATTTGCCTCTGGTTTTTATTTAATCACTCAACAAGGCGATTAAATGCAGTGGGTTACGCTTTGAAACACGGGTCACAATGTAACGTTGCTTTCGTAAATCCATAAACTTGTGTTTTTATGTTAGAATAATTATAGCATGGGCAAAAGTGTTCTTGAAAGCTATTTGTACTGTTACAAAAAGACAAATACTAAAATTCTAAATAGTTTAACACAAAAATGAAAATAACGTGTTTATGTAGTTGCTCTGCCGTGAGAGGAAGTTGAGTATTTTGATGGCATTGAAATACCAAAATATGCAGGTCACTTGTAATTCCTGTAGGGTCACTCTAGTCTCTACGTACTAGCAGCAGCTCCTCTCTTGTCAGGATTGTATACACTGAACTTCCCGAAGTCCCTTCTTCCACTGGCAAAATTAGTGTCCAAAATCAAAGCCTTGAGGAAAGGAATGAAAACTCAGTTGCTATACCCAAATAGTATTACAAGTGTACTACAGATAACTATCTAATGGCAATAAAACAAGCATTCAGAAATTTTCTTTTGGGACATTAACTAAGAAGTATATGCATATATATAAATTTTGAGGACAATTTTAAGCAATCATTAATTACCTCAGAAACTGGACAAAATTAAAAGTAAAATAAATAAATTAAATGACTTAAATGAATCTCTGAGAGAATTTCAATAACAGAATTAGGTGAAAGGTTATAAGATTTAACCCAAATGAGAAACAGTTACACCTCAGTTTATATAGACAGTTACACGGTTGTAACTGTCAACTGACTCTAGTCAGTTAACTAACTATGAGAGCACAGAAAACTATAGTTAAGCCTATACATAATGACTTAAGAAAAGAGAAGACTCTATCGAGTAAACATACTCCTATAGAATGTGAATGCTGGATTTTTAATATCAACAATATTCGCGATCTATGATGTATGAACCTAATAATTGTCTCTTTTGCATGAACTTGAAAATGACTTCATATTTCCAGACTCATCATTGTTCAAAAGGAGTATTGTTTATATTCCTTCAGTTGTTTTTAAGGGCAAAAGTTATTTATTTATGTTCTTGTAACCCACGGATTTGATAAAAAAATATGCCTCAAAAGGTATATTGAATATATGAAATAGATGCTTATTGAGCATAAATTAATGGCATAAGGATGAAAACTTGTGATTAGAAAGAAAGAAGAAATAATCATAGCATACCTGTGTTTTACATCCCAACCACCGGGAAGAAAACGTGGATTTACAGCATCCACAAATACTTGTCTCCATCTTTGACAAAATGCTCGGATGCCATCTTCACCATACTCCTTCAGTAAATGTTCTACAACTCGTTTCCCATGTGGTCCATGTCCCAAGAGTGATAGTTTTGAATTATGTTCACTACGTCCATTTTCTTGCCTACTGCTCAGACAGCTATCATCAACATTTATGGCAGAGTCACTGCTTTCACTGTAGTCTGTAGTTTCAACAGATATCATATTTCTGTTCGAAGTTGCAGAGGCAGTTCCATTAACTGTAATATCAGAAGCTAAAGTGGAATTTCCAAAATCGTCTTCTCTCATCAAAAGTTCTCTATCTACTTCACTTGTTTCTTCATTTCCATATGAGCCATCATGAGCATCAACTTTCAATGTGTCCACATCCACATTACTCATTCCGGCTGTGCAACCAGAATGATTATCCAGTTTTTGCTCTGTAGCAGTACTCCCTATAGAATGTTTAAAAGAGAACCCTCTCTTCTCGAATCGTCTTCTCTCATGAGGAGTCATGCCAACTTGCAAAGCTCTTTCTAGATCTTCCTCAGATATCTCCCGTCCTCCATAGTATCTCTTTATAATCTGCAAGTAAATTAACAAGTAACTTGATAAACAGAAACTCCTGTAGTTGACGAAGCTCTTCAATAACAACAATGAACAATGACAATCACTACAGATGTACAATTTAGAACCCATATTTTATGTTTAAAATGCCTCTAATCTATCTTCAAAGGCTTCCTTAAACAAATCAATTCTCACCTGGCTATCTAACTACATTTAGATCAAACTAACTGAATATGATCAGGTAGGACACTACAATACTATGTGTCAGAGCAACCAATAACAGAGAAATACAATCAAACCTCAGTCAGTTCTTCATGGCGATTGAGAGGCATTCTTGGTCCATGGCGTAGAAGAGCCATAGCAGCTGTTCGTAATTGTAAAGGAGATACACCTCTCTCTTCAATCTGTTTTTCAGTCTTTTGACCTGGATGAACTACCCTCTGAAGGTAGAGAGGAATCCCAAATTCAACAGCTACTTTTCTCTTATACTTTTCTGCAGCAGCATGTGCAACTTCATGGCAATCCACACAAAGTAGGACAATGTCATGCGAACGATGGCTTTTCAAATGCTCAGGGAAATGTATTCTGTAACACGATGGGATTATTCGATACCGTAAGTAGTGATTTCCTTCACCACACCCAACACATATATTTTTCTTACTCTGGATATAAAAATCATTGCCTTCGTCCTCTGGGCGACCTTTGGGTTCAAAAAGAAGCATTATAGCCGGGGGTTCCTCATCAATAAGTTTTGCAAGATCCCGACTAAGGTACCTGGAAATTTGAACATTAATCAAGGAGAAACCAACAGCACATTTTAGTCTATTACAAATGGAATAAAATTAAGTGAAAGTGCACAAACCATTCAAGCTTCCTCCGATCACAATAACAAAGCAGCCTCCCATCATTAGCATAGATCTGGCAATTGTGATAAACAGCAGATTTACAAGAGAATTTTTTAACAAACAAATCTCGAGAAGCCTTCCGAGAATATTGTTTAGGATTTTTTGGGCCCGGTTGTTTATAGGCTAAAGTAGGTCTTAGGTTACTGTTTACCAACAAAGCATAATTAAATATAGAAAGTGGACAACTCCCATTTTGACCCAGACACTTCTGTAGAATCACTGAATAAATATCATCATCATTATCCAACTTGTCTGCAAGCAGATGATAGATATCCCTCAGGTGACTGCAAACAACAGGAGATGGGGAAGGGATGAGAGAGTTGACACCCATTTCCATATTGATATCAGCCTGAGCTATGGTGTTGTATATTTCAGAGTGACTCGCTGAAGGCTGACTTGCCAAAGCAACAATTGCCTGGTCTGACAGTACATATTTTAAGCTCTCATCATGAATACGTGCCTGAAAGTATGGACAACAAAAAAAAATCAGATTGTGTCGCTAAATATTTTTCTGGCATCAAATAGAATATGTTCAGCACTACACCAAAGTTTGTACAGCAAGCAATCTTGATTTATACATTTAGTTCATTATCATAATAAAGACAGTGTAGCCAAGCGCATGTTCTGGACTCTGGAAACACTTTTTTCTGGGGAAATAATCATTTTTTTTCAAAAACTCTCAAAACGTTTGCAAAAAAAAAAAGTGATTATTTCTTTAAAATAAGTTAAATCAAATAAATATGATTTTGTAGATCTGTTTCAGGGATAAATTATGGCAGAAAGGAATATAAACCTAAATATTTCAATTGCTATTAATAATAAACTCGAAAAATTATCACACCAATTAATAACTAAAAATGCCAAGTAGTCTCAACTATGACAAATTTGAACATACAAAGAAAAAAAAAAAGCAATCCTCAAAGTACGTAGTAAAATTCCCCTTCTTTTTCTTAGTTCATTATTACTCTTAAGGTTTTATTTTGTCAGATGATAAGATGTTATCGTAATTTCAAGAAGCATGAAGAGATCTCTCAAATGACTATGAACATGGAACGAATGTCTATTCCATCTCATAATTTGCAAACTAAAGCAGTCCTTAAACTCACAAGGAAGTGAAGAAAGACAGACATTTACAGTAATAAGATTATTCTTAAATGGTAGCTAAATAAGGAGCCTTTAGATATTATAACTGACCATCAGATCTCTCCATGTGCACAGTTGCCTCACAATATTCTGAATCTGCATTCAGAAGATCACATTAGAACAATATATCCAACAAGAGACACAGAATACTTCAAATCTGTACAGGAAGCAGTAAAACCTGGGCTTCATTTGAAATTGACGGAAAGCCATGACTGCTCACTCGACGTGAAAATAATGATAATGCAGAAGATTCTCCAGGAGAAGCTTCAATCTCTTTCTTGAAAAGTTGTAAACAAATCATGTTTGAACGCCGACTAGCCTCAAGAACAAAATGGAATTTGTCATCGGAAGAAGAGTTTTCTGACAATAAAAATTTGGAATTTAGACCCAATAACATTAACCAAAAAAGGTCCTAAAGAGTTGTTGAGTTAAGCAGTAATAATGAAAATAAACTTATTTCTTCAAGTCATTAAAGTTATCATGTTAAAATGACAAAATCCTTAGGACCATACCATATTTATAGGTTCCAGATCTTGCACATCTCTGGTATAAAATAATCTGTTTATTTCCTTGGCGACATTTTTCAGAAGCATGGGGAAAATATAAAAGGAGGAGAAAAAGAGGTCGACAATGAAGATTTTCAAAGTTTCAGTTTACTTGATAAATGCTTAAAATTTATTAGATATTTTTAGTTTAAATTTTTCTTTCTTTCCTCGCAATATCAGACTAGATTGAATACCATTGTCCAGTTGTTTGAGTTCATTGATCAGACAGTTTGCAATATACAACAGATAGTGTGCATCCGTTCGTGCATAATGTACCATTTCTGCTGAGAGAGGGCGCTGCCTCCAGTCTTCACGCTACAATTAAGCATATAAAAGAAATATCAGTTCCAGTCACTAACTAAAAGAATCCCAAACACATCATAATAGCATTGTCTCTTATTTGTAACATTTTACTACATGAAAGAGAAAATGTTTGTGTTAGATAACCTCCATTAGTAGTTAGTTACAATAGGTTAGGTAGTTCGTCATCCATTAGTTAATTAGTTACATAAGATGGCTGAATAAGGCATGCTGCCTATAAATAAGAGAGTGGAGAGAGAGATCATCTTGTAATTTTTGAGAGAATTGGGATCTTTTGGCATTGAGAGGAGTTCAGAGTAAAACAAATTTGAATAAAATACTTAAGTGTTGCTTTCACACACAACTACTCTTATATTTATATATCAGAAAAGTTACACTGAGTACACTTAGAGAAAAAGGAGAAAAGCATAAACTGTGCCCCTATGGCAGCAGGCTACACTCAATAGAAGAAAGAAAACAGCTTTTATGCATATAATAAGACAAACAAAGACAGCTAATCAACGTGAATTTAACAAGAGGCACCAACACTTGAAGTTCTGCAGTGTTGTATCTTGTAATTGGGGTTTATCCCTATTTTTTCTTAATACAGAACCAGGTTTCTATCAGTTTGCAACTTCAATTTTATATTTAGGTGCACAAGTTCTATTCATTGATGTACTTCATTAATAACCAATGTAACAAGATTTTAAATGATTCATTGCCAATGTAATTGTTGGAAAAATATGATTCATTGTTCAGATGGTTGTTTCTGAATCAGTGGAAAAGTTCAAAAGAAATCTCTTCTACCCTAAGGAGAACCTCAATTTCAATTTAAACGATGACCACTAAAACGTCAGAATAAATGTATCATCTGAAATACAGTTACTACACTGACCACTTTGTAACTTTTGTTTTTGATATAAACATCTTCCCTTTTGATTGTGAAAATGATTTCATTATTCAAGTTTTAGGCTACATTCAACAATGGGCTTTTTTAGCATACTTTTAAAAATTTCCCTGTATTAGTTCAATAATAAGATCTAGTACAAATTTATCATTCAATTATTGTCTTTTTCCAACATATTCGTAATAGTCTGCCATGTCATTTCAATAAGTTCAAGTCTTAATCTCAACTGCTAGGGGTCAAATTCCTTTACAGGTTTAAATTGTAATTCTACATACAGAAGAAGATTATGATTGAAGTTTACCCAACAAAACAAGAGAAAGGGTAATCAGAAAGAATGTTACAAAAACTTTATAACAGAGAAATAGTGCCCTGAATGATCAAGCCAAACCTGTAATAATTTATTTGTTGTCACACCACAGTAAGTTTCAAGCAAATAAGCAAGTGATTTCTGTGGTTTTGACAGCACCTCACATGCCTGCAGTACATGAACAAAACACTGATTTAAAAAAATAAAATAAAGTAAATGCCAAAAGGCAAACTTCTCCAGTTCTGTTATGCACGGGGAGAAAATTCTGTATGGTACATGGTCTGGTGACATGATAGTGGCAACATGTATAGGCAGCTCACCTTTGAAGTATCAAATAGATTAACAACATATATATGGAAGTCCCTCTGTAGCCAGACTATATCATTGTCAGCCCCATGGAACACCTATCCACAAATTTTCCATTGAGTGGGAAAAAAACTGTAATAAATAGAATTGGATGACAAAAACACTGAATAATAAACTAAAATATTTTTTCAACAGATAATATGCTTTTATCCCAAATATCTACCTATCTCTCTATTTTTAAAAAAATGGTTTAATTGCACTTTTTGTCCCCCAAGTATCACAATTGTGCAATTTTGGTCCCTCGGATTTCAATTGCACAACTTAGCTCAAGGTATCACAATTGCCTCACCAGTATTCCGTTAAATATTTAACAGATTTTGCAGATATAGCAACTCGAGGGACCAAAATTACACAATTATAGGGGACCAAATTGCACAATTATGATACCTGAAGACCAAAAGTAAAATTAAGCCTAAAAAATCTGAATTATTCTATATTTTAAAAGTCAACAAACTTACCATACATACATAATGGATTGTGATTGGATAACTGTGTAAAACTTTTAACACTGTCAATGCATAACTCTTTTTCTCTTGAAGAGTTTAATGTTTATGCACTGATAATGTAAAACAATTTTATACTATCATCTAATCACAAATCACTGTTTGAATAACTTCAAGATAATTATTTTAAAAGTCAACAAACTTACCATATATGATGAGTTATGATCGGATAATTGTGTAAAACTTTTTACAGTGTCATTGTATAACCTTTTTTCTCCTTTTTTTTAAAAAAAAATTGAAATTGTAATTGAAGTAGTTAATGTTAGTGCAAGCATCCCCCCTCCCCCACCAAATTTCTAAATCCTATTTATGATACCGATAACTTACATACTTTACAAATTGAAGGATTGGCAAAAACTGGGCGAAGAATACCCATAAAATCATGCAGGGCAATTGTGTCAACCAAATAATCTTTCTCCCGTGTAGAAATCTGCTTGATATCATCATACAAAGACAAATGTATTAACAAATTTATCAAACATCAAAATTCCTGGCATAATGCAGTCAGAGACAAGGAGTTAAAAACTGCACAAAATTACCTGAACCAATGCTGTAAAGCCTAAAAAAGATCGTAAGCTATGCTGTTCCGTGTCCACAGCAAAGAACCTCTCTTTGCTCAACACATCAACCAGTTCCTTTAACTGCATTTCAGTATGAACCCAAACATACGAATCCTTCATTTCCAAGTCTGCGATCTCAGTTCCAAGCTCAATTTCAGGCAGAGGATTGTTTAACAATGCAGCAATCTCTACCTCATATGGATGTGAATTCGAAGCATTGTCTGTGAGAAAACAACTAAACTCAACTTCATCTTCATAACCTTCATACACAATCAATGCAGATAAAAAGAAATCCAACAGAAACTTATAACAATAAATTTCTGTAGTCTTCGCCAATTTTGTTAAAGAAATCTACAAAATGAAATTAAGAAAACTCATCAATTCAAATTTAACCTTCCTCCAACCTCAATCCATTTCCCTATCTCAAAATTTCCGAGAAGCATAACCAAATTCAACTAAGCTACTTCAATTTACTAACCTCGTGTTAGAAAAATCGCTCGCACACAGAAACAAAAATAAAACATAAAAGTCTTCGAATAATCGGAGGCATGCGAAACGCTAAAACAAAAAGCTATTACGTATTTCCTATAGTTACTGCGACTCAGCATCACGATTGAGAACGTGAACTTTCTTTCACATTTTCCTTTAAATTTCTCGGAAATCAAATGCAGATAAACGAGTATGCGGAGTGTGGAATGTACCGTCATCGTTGATTAGGTGCTTGAACGGAGTGTAGGAATTATCCGTTACGACGCGCTTAAACGCGGCGCACTGTGGTTTCTGTTCGGAGTGTAAATAGCACGGCGAGGACTTGTGCTGCTTGCGCCTTCGCGCGGCGAAGAACACGGAGATGACGGCGGCTGCGGTGGCTAATGCGGCGACGGTGAATGCTACGCGCATCCTGTGAACGTTGGACATTATTTTCTTCTTCGATGAGTTTCAGTTTGGGTTTTGTACTGAGAGCGCGGTGGAGGCGGTAACCGCTCATGCTCGCGGCGGCGGAGTTTCATTTCATTTAAGCAAAGTGTTTTTTTGCTTAGCTTACGTGGCACATTCAGATGTTTGACACTTGACACTTGGTTAAATGAATTGGGCCTCAAGGATAAAGGCCCAATCTGTACTATGTAATTGTAGTTTCACGTCGCGGATTGGATTGGTTTCGCAAAATTAATCATTCCATATAATTATTTTATTTTTGTTAATTTTTCATTTATTGATTTAGTTTACACTTTTAATTTTATAAAATTAGATTTAATTTAAAATAACTTGGATTGAATCAATTTTTATTTTTAATTCCGTTTTAAAATATTTATTAAAAATATCTTCAATTAAATATATTTTTCATAAATATATAAGAAATAAAAATGAATAATATTATAAAGTTATGAATATATATATATATATATATATATATATATATATATATATATATATATATATATATAAGTTCGATTTGGATCACTTTCTGAAATCCAATCTAAAATCCAATTGGATCCAATAAAAAAATTTGGTCTTTCAATTTTTTTGATCTATTTGATTTTCGATTTTTTTAATAAGTCTTTTTGACCCATATTCTTAGTTACATCCCTCACGAGTTCAAAAAGGTTTTTTATTCCAAAATATCCATAAACAAAAAATATGTTTTGGTTGAGTAAAAGAGATGCGATAAAATGCATAAGGAAAAATATTTCTATTGTATTTCTTTGCACCCCGCTTTAACATCTCAAAATATATTTTTTATTCATAAAAAATTTATAATTTATATAAATATATCAAATAAATATGTTTATTTTTGTCATTTAACATTGTTGAGGTACTTTAATTGATAATTTTATCAAATATTTATGAATTAATAAGCTAACTTGCAACTACTATCCAACTTTTCAAATATCTTTCTAGCTTTCAACTAGTTATTTGACTAGTTTTGTTGAAACCTTAGTTCCCTGATTATGTAGAATATATGGTTTTGGTCCTTCCATCAAACTAAAAATGTGTTTTATTAAAATATTAACATTAACTATGATGAGAATAAAACAAATAATGTCATGACACATCACTAATTAAGTTTGAGCCACACATTAGGTTACCTTTACATGTTAATGTTCAAATTTGATAAAATGATCAAAATCATGGATTTTACAAAATTTGAGGAGCTAATGCCTCTATTTTAGAATAGAAAAAGTAAAATTCTTGATTTTATAAAATATGAAGATTAAATATCTCTATTTTAAAATAAATAAATTGAAATTACAAATTTTTGAAAAAGTAAATACCAAACTTATATTTAAGCCTATATTTAAATATATGTTATATGTGAAATTAACTAATTTGACTTATAAACCAAATGGACACTTCGGTGACTTAGCTCAGCTAGCTTACAAGATACCAGATACATTAATAATCTATTTTTAATCCACCGTTACAATTTCATTCAAAATTTACTCAACCCACTCCTCTTAATTCCCTATTTGTGGCATGCAATTACTCCTAGAGTTAATGTTAGAGCTCGTACTGGGTAAGACGGAATGGTGATAAAAATGACATTGATGGTAATTTGGATTTGTTGGAGACAATTATAAAAATGTCATTTTGATGATGACCAGAGAGGCGGAATTAGGGGGCTAGGGCCACCGCCCCCTAAAATTTGAAAAAGAAATTATATATTAAAAAATATATTTTTTTAAAAAAATTAATTAAAAAACAAAAATGAAAGAAAAAAATATTAAAACAATAATAAGGAAAGAAAATATAAAAAAGAAAATAATATAAAAAAAAAGAAAGAAAATGTAATTAAAAAAAATGAAAGAGAGATAAAAAAAAAAAAAAAGGAAAAGAAGATGATAAAACGAAATCATAATAATAAAAAGGAAAAAAATATATAGAGAGAGAGAAAGAATACTATAAAAGAGAGATGCTTTTATACAGAAACAAACATATAGGAGGAGAAAAATGAGACACAAATCCGAAGAGAGAACAGAAGGAAGGAGTAAAAAAAGTTATGTCATTGTATTACATTTAGTGAAAGAGAAGAGTTTTAGGTATCTCATCATTTCTTTCTTTTTTCCCATTTTCCTTTTTCTTCTCCCCTTTCTTGTTGCTATAGTTACTCTTCTAAAATAAAATAAACTATTATTTGCGTTCCTTATTTTTACACATGCATCTCTTACTATGTTAGGTTGAACCCGTTTTTATTAAATCTAAAATGAAATAAAAAATATAAATTACTGTTTAAACCTTCTTTTATTACACACTCTTTTTTTTATATTAAATTTGTATTATTTTCGAAATATTTTTATTTATGATATAGTTTTTTTTTTATTTTCGTTATCTCTCATTAAAATTTATGTGTCCACTGATTATGTCTATGTTATGTGTCTGACGGACCATGGAAAAAAAAAGTGTTTTTTACTGGGTTGAAAATAAAATAAAAAAGTTAGATAGTGATTTATGCATCGACGAATGGCTCTTCTTGGGCTGAAAAACTTTGCAAGAATGGTCAATGAAGGAGAGCCCTTTACTGTGGCTCTACACTACAAAATGAGACGTAAAGAAAAGTTAAAGCATTGATGGAGCTGTGAAAAATACAAAGAAGTAAGAACCCGTCACATCTTATGGTGAAGTCACCATTTAGAAATTAATGTAGAAAAAACATAATGCAAAGAAAGAATATTACACTTTAGAGTTTAGAAGGATTTCATCTACCTTTAAATTTCTATTTTTTTTCTTTTACTTGTGCAATTGTTTTTACTATATTTAGATAAAAAGTTAAAATGTGCTTTTGCAAAATGCAAACTTTCATGCACAATTCTGAATTTTAATGTATAAATGATAAAAGAAGAAAATGTTTTTTGAACTCTCTGAACTGAAATCTATATATTTACTTGGTAATAATCCTAAATTAATCCGTGATCACTTTTCACAAATGCAAATACTTTTTGAAATCATTTATCCAAAATCGAAATTGAAGGGACGGTTAAATAATTGAATTGAAGCTTGAAACGTGTAAGAGTAACACAAGGTACTACTAGATTTGTGTACCCACTACCTTGTGACTTTGGTATACTATTTGTTTCAGCTAAACATTTATTTACTGGACCAATTAAAAGAGTGAGTCAGAAAATCATACTTTTCTTTTGCATAGCCTTTTTCATTAGAAAAACGGCTTGTTGCAACAGGTGTAGTTCCTCACTGAAAATCACTCAGTACTTTCATGGTAGCGATTGATAATGACATTGCTTTTTACTTACTCCATTTTTCTCACTCTCACTCAGTTAAAAACTGCACAAATGAAATGCCCTTATTGCCCCAGTCTTTAGAAACATGCAGAATCTGAACTAGGAAAATGTGCCATTGAATCAAATGTGGTGTGCCCCCCACCCCACCCCAAATGAGCTTCATGGTGCACTAGTTTGTAGACACAGACACAGTGCAGTGGATTACAGAGTAGGCCACATGAAAAGGGTGGTCAATACACAATGGTGGCATTTTATAAAAGGCCCTAGGGTATAGTTAAGGATTGTGGGTCACACACTCACACTGACTTCACATGTCCATAATTGATAATAAATTAGTACCAAATGGCCTCATTTAATACCGAACGATTGGTATCTCTGCCCTTGTTTGTTTCTATGGAAATATATATCAAGAAAATCACATTGTTAAAAGTACTTAATTTCTATCTTTTTTTTCTTTCAACTTGTAATTAAGTCAATTATTCTGTTTTGGGAGATCAATCATTTTGGGGTGGGGTTGGGGGTAAGAAATAATTGTCCTGTAAGGATTCGATATTTTGGGTAGGTTGGTTTATTTAGTTGAAGTAATCAATCCTATGTTTATGCCTATGCATAAAAGTAAAAGAACTATCTAGATGAGTATAGCCTTTTTCTTTAGTGCTTGGTCCATGAATTTGAACGTGTTAAAGCAGTGCGATCTAGGTTTCTTTGTCTTTGGAATGATTAGCAAAATCTTAAAAAAGGTGGGTGGCAAGTAATTTTTGTGGGTCCTAGAGAGCCTGTTCAGCACACTTTCAAATTTGTTCATGTAGTTTTCTTTATGAAAATTGAATCATGGCACACATTGAGTCTCGCAGTACCAAGATGAAAATCCAAAAAGTACAGCTTGATTAGAGCAATGCGGGACAATCATGCTCTTATAATTATATATCATAAGCCCTATTTGCCAAAAATATTGTCATTATTACTTATAGTGGAATGGTCACCCCCAAAGTTTCAAAATGGAAAATTCTTTAAAATTCCTTTGGTTGATCACTTACAACTTATGAACACCTTCAATTTAGGATGAGATAACGATTTGTCCCCCTTCTTGTGTGTACATAATCACATAGCATTACTCCTGTTTATAAAGAAGAAAGAATCCTTGGCTTATTGAGAGTGTGAGTGTGAGCCAAGGCCTTTTTTAAACTTGTGTGACAAAGCATCTAGAGCAAGCCACCAAACTACACAGTTGGTCTAAATGGCAGCTTTGTGTTGCTTCAAGAAAGAATGAAAGAAGAGTACCAGCAGTGCTTTAAAAGTGACATTAGAAGAATCCTCTAACAAGCAAACTGAGGCATCTCTCTCTCCCTCACCATTTCCACACCACATGGCTGCCTTTTATTTCATCTTTTTTAATCTTCATGTTTACTAGACCATTTACTAATGCCTTTCTTCATTATTTCTTCTTTTTAAATCTTCATGTTTACAAATGCATTTACTAACCTCTAGTAGATAGAGAAGCCTCTATATATTTGACACAATTGTCACAATCGTGGAATTTCAAGAAACCATTTCCCCTCCAAATATATATAGGGTATAGGAAAAAAACAAGTTATTTCAATTTAGGTTTGCTTAGAAACAACTCTAATCTAACTCAAATTGAGATCCGTTGTGGTGTGCTGAAAATAATAACGTGAGTGTAATGCTTCTTTAAGTAAAGTTATTAATTAGGTTTTAATAGAAAAATAGTTATCAGAAAAAATAATGTCTCCTTAAATGAGATTACTCAATTCCACTCAAATCAAACAGAAGTCCAACTAATTTAAAGATATTGATCATCCCATAAAAAAAAATTAAAATCCGACCCAACTTTTTTCATTGCAGACATGAATTCATACACAAATATTAGTATATAGAACTTTAATTAGTCTCCTTCTTGAATTATGCATGATTATTTTATTTATCTTGCATACAAAATTTCAAATATTTAACAATACTTTTTTTTAATTAAGTGTTGGATACTTTTAATTATTATTTTTATATAGATTATCTTGCTCAACCCCCAACTCCAGAAAATCTTGTGCTAACCGTGTTCTATATAATAGCAAAACTTGTCAAGTAAATAAGTTTGAGAACAATAAAGAAATTTTAAGGCAGTAGGTATGTAACAACAAACATGAGGATTCATATGTCATGTCGACTGCAACAAGATATTTTTCAAGCAACTAATCACCAATTAATGTATTTATTAGGATTCAATTAATGTACTTTTATGTTATTTAATTTAAATTATGTAAAATTTCATTATTTATTTTTTTTAAATTAAACCAATTAAGTCTTGTTATTACATAGTGTTTTTTTATTTAAACGTTTGAATTATTATTTTGCATTCAAATATTTAGGAATTTATATATAATAAACTTGAACATAAGATATTTTAAAGCTACTAAATACTAAATTTTATGAAAATTTAATAAATTTTAGTGAGCATGCTGACGTGAGCTAAATTATCCTTAGAGCATGATCTATATGGAATGTTTGTGTGCCATATGCATGTGCAGCTGATAAATGAAACTATAATGCAATAGCTAGTATTTGACAAATTTTTTAAGTATTTAAAAAAATGTGATTGATGATATATTTTAATTTTAATTTTATTTTCTTAATTTAAATACTAAGATTCTAGGTATTTTCTATCTTAATTATGCTCCTGCGATAGACATAACATGTGAAAGTTGAACCAAAGGTAGCTGGAATCGGGGAACACACGTGGCGTTCATCACGATGCTGTAATGTATGTATAGTTAAAGTGCTGTCATGTACTCATGTTTCACAAGACCACAGATAAATCCCAAATGTCGGCGCACAATAACAATAGGATAAATAAACATTTTAATCAAATATTTATTTAATAAATTAAATTCCAATTCTAATTATATAGTAAAAGTTTTATGACATAAATTAGATAATAAAATTTATTAAATAAAATAAAAATTATATTTCCAAACAAATAAAACGTTTTCTTTCGAACATCTTCTAAGATAAACTAACAATTTAACTTATTTTTACTGGTTAAAAAATAGTTACTCCGTGTTTTAACTTGTCTTTTTTTTTTTGAGTTAGAGTATTTCTGACTCGTTGCTTAATGAGTTATTTCTTTTTATACAGCTTTGTTTAATTTTTTTTATTAGAGGTGATTTGTATGTCATGTCATACTCGGTTGTTTAAAATTAAATTTGAATTATTTATATAAGCAATAATTACTTATAAATAAAAAATATTTTTTATCATTTAAAGCTCATTTAAGAAAGTAATCCAAGAGTTTTTTAAAATTATATCATTGTAACAAAATATATGAATTGTTTAACTTTAATGTAATATTGTAAGAACCAATTATCTTGAGATAAATAATTCAAAATGAATTGTTTAAAGTGTACCCATTAGAGATACTCTTAGATGTAATAGTAAAAACTATTACTATATTGAAAAAATATATTTAAACAATTACTATTTATGATTATGAGATGAATTTTAAAATAATTAAAGAATAAAATATGAATAATAAATATGTACACGAATGAGATAATTTTTTATTGATTATAGATAATTGTAATATTTATATGGGTGTCTTTTCTCATTGACTAGTAAAATGTTGGGAATACAGAATGTCTTCTTCTTCTTTTTTTCCTGAGTTGGGTATATAGATGTCAAACTATTGGTGAATCGATCTAATTTAATACTATTATAAACTAAAATTGGAACATTTATTTTACATTAGATTACACTAAGTTTTAGATTATGAAGCAAAAAAAACTAAATTTTAAATTTAATTTTGACTTCCATTAAGTTTAATTTAAACTAAGCTCACATAGTAGTTAGTAAGACCCTAAAAACAAAGTATATAATTTCTTTAAAATTAAAAAAAAATCAACTTAATTAAAACTATACAAGATGAATCTAAGTATTATTCTTAAGTTAATCCAAATAAATCACAAGTTTAATTTATCATCAAATTATTTTTTCATAAAATTAACTAAATTCAAACTTTGATCGGTCTTATTTAAATTTAGATTCCCTAATGTGTCAATGATATGTAAACACGTGTCATCATTCTTTGAAGTGTCGGTCGCACCTTCCGGGTCCTATTTTGGTATTTTCCGGCAACGCTGTGGGAAAGGGGAAACAAAGCGTCACGTGACCAATGCAATAAACAAAAAGGTCTCAACTCTCATCCAACTAAACTGTCCAACGTTGAACTCTGCTTGAATCTAGTCACGTGCCCTCCCCCAATTCTTTCTCTCTCTATCTCTTTTTTCTTGATTATATTATGGTTGTCTTTTAATTCACAGGATAACACTTAATCTTACTTTTGATGTGTAATTATTATTAACTTAACAAAATTTTATACACAATAAAAATTTAAACATATTTTTTTTCTGTAAATAAATTATCTTATAACACACTTCTGAATCCTTTCTCTTATTCTTTATTTAGCAAAACCATACATTATCTTATAAAAATAATCTTATTAATTAGTGTACAAAAATTTACATGACTATATAATATTTTATTATTTTAAATATTTTTAAGAAGATAAATTATTTTAATGTGATATTTAAAATTATTATAATAAAAATTAATAAACTTATTCATATACGATTGTTTGTAATTGTGATTGAATGTAAGTAAAAAAAATAACATGCCTATTTTAGAATTATTCAGGTTGGGGCCATTAGGCAAGCTTGTCCTACATCGTATATTTTTTTTATGCATAAGAATGAAAACAAACAGAAGACAAAAGCAGAGTGCATGACTCCCAAAATTTCTGCTTGCATAAGAGGAGAAAATCCGTCCAATGGTGCAAAGCTTCTTTGTTGGTTGCTCCATATTTTGCTAACCAATCCACACACTCATTAGCTTCCCGAAGTGTGTGCTGCAAATGTACATTCCAATATATCATCTTGAAACATTAAACTCTAAAGTTGATTTTTGATTTATATTTAATGTCAATTATTTGAATTTTGATCTTATAAAATGAGCAGTAAATAATATAAAATATATAATGCATCATAAAAAATATAAAATATCATCATATAAATGACGAAATTGTAAATTTGTAACTACCCAAAAAAGAACCTTTCTAACCGTGTCACTGTCCATTTTTTCTTCATTCTTTATCCTTTGAGCAGATCACCATATAAGCTTTATACCTAAAATTCTTAAAACTGCATTATTGAATATATCATTGTCAAGGATAATATGTGCTATGCAATTTGTGTGAGTTTTATTAAATATGTTCTAATAATTTTGATGCTTAGCTAAAGTTAAGAAATTGTTAGATAGTTTTTTCTTTTAAAAAATGAAACATAATATGTTATCATTAGACACAGGCAAACCATAACTTTGAAGTCACATTCCAGATAAAGCTTTTGAGTATCCTCTTGCCAAGCTATTCTAAAGCACTACTAATATCCCAAAATTCTACAATCAATGCATTGGAAGATCCTAAATTATTTAGTTGAATTTCAATGAAATTCACTTAAAATCAAGTGTTAAAAGTATATTATTGATATTTTTCTAAGTAAAATAATTGAAGGCATTCTTTGACAAGAACTCCTAATTAATGGAAGTTTGCAAATTGAATTGGATTGGTTTTATGAAAAAAGTCATTCAATCTAATTTTATCATATTTCTTATTTTTCTTTCGGACAAATTCAATTCAATCTAATATTTTTTTTCACCATGACATTGATGCAAATTATCTATCAAGTTTTACTAATGATTAATCTTCATTAAATAACTTGATTGATCATCTTGAGTGAATTTCCAACCATTTTTTATCATTCACAATACTCAAATTTAAAATCTTACTTAATAAGACTAGACTTAGTTTTACTTAAAATAATAATGACATATTTTAGGAGATAAATAAATAAGTCCTTAAATATGACATAAATATTATAAAATCTTATTAAGAATATGATATATATTGTCTAGTAAATCATAACTTAACTAGTACCAATAAAGTTCATTATAAATGAAAAAGTAACCTATACAATATATCACATTTTTATTTGTGTTGATATCCATATTTGAAAATTTTGTGTTCTAATAAGCTATAGTGCCATTTTTATTTTTATTTAAAAAAAAAACTTTCACTCAAATGTACAATTCAGTTGAATGTATTTTCTATACAAAAGTATGTTCTTCAAGCAAACCTCGACTGATTGGACTAGAACAAAAATGGGGTTCGACCTAGTCTGAGTCATGGGGTAAAGATGTCCTCTTGCTTAATCCCGTGCGAGTATATTTAATTTGTAAGAATCTTGAGCAGAAAATGAGAGCTTCAGAAATTTTAGGTGTAAGAAAATACAGAACCGAATTTTCTTAAATTTAATTATCTTAGAAAAAAATGGAGAACAAAGTTGCAAATAGTCCAAATAAAAAAAAAAGACTTCTAAATTGATCCATAAAAAACACTTCAACATTTTTTCCCTTCATTTCATGTACAAATCTTTGAAAACAAGAAATGTATTGAAAATAAGATGACAGTTTGTGATGCAAAGCATGTCACGAGATTTTTGTCAACTCTCATCAATTAGTGGGTAAAAACACAATTTTATCTTTTACCGTAATTATAGGAAATTTTGTTGTTTCAGTTTAGGAACATTTTTTATATTCTGTTGTTTTTGATTTTGGAAAATTAGAAAGATATGATACTTATTTAATTAGGTAAATTAGGAAGATATGATTCTTCTTTGTTTCCTTATTTAGGTTTATTCTGTATCTATATATGAGTCATTTCTGCGTTTTCATTGGAATGAAATAATGTATTGATTTTCTATAATCAACGAGGTGTTAATTAGTTTCATGACCTACGCTGTATCAGTTTCATAATTAAAAAGTAAAAACATGAAATAAAACACAAAATAGAAAGACAAACAAATGTCATTATAAGTCCTCACTCATAATTTTAAATAAAATTTCAACCGATAAAATGTTTAAAGTGGTGTATTAAATAATACTCGTTGAAAATTAATTACATAAAGCATGGGATGTACTCCATAAGTGAGGAATAGGAAAAAAACTACCATAATTTTATATAATTCACAAATAATCATATAATAAGAGGTTTGGTTTTCAAATTTGTATTTTTTTTAATATGTTACAGTTTATGAGTATCCTAAATTCATTAAATCAAAAGACTAATTTCTATTAACATAAAAGAATTTTATAATGATGAAAATTAAATGTAAATTATTTTTATGTCAAATAAATTATTCTTTCACATATAAACGTATTTAGAACTTATATTTCTAAACCAACATGTATATATGAATCAACATACATGCCTAAAAAAATAAACTCTCAGATTAATCTCTAAATTTCCATGAGTTTATGGTTCTACCTGTGCACCAAAAAAGAAGAAGGAAAATGAGGTGAATGGATCGATAATATTTTGAAGAATAGTTTATTAATTGTGCATTACACATGTTATATTAAGAAAGTGGTTGGTTTGGCGAGGACCTGTGTGGTTATTAAGTGTTTGAGAGAGGGTGGTGACAATAACCTGTACTGTTGCTAGAGGGTTTCCATTAAAGAAATGAAGCCTCCGACAAGGATAGTTTGGGCATTACGGTAAATATAAAACCAGTCGGTTAGAAGGTCCCTTTACCACCCTTCAACGTCCCTTCACCACACCTCCAAAGTCACACACAAAGAAAACTAAATCACACCAAAGCATACCTCAAACCTCAACACATTCATACAATAACCATAAAGCAAACCAACAACAAATTGCAACTTCAAATAAAACAGAGCATCTCTCTGTTCTGTTCTGTTCTGTTTCTCTCTCCTCCCCATATATTCCTCTTCTTCTTCAGAACTCAGAACTCAGAAGGACCACTTCACTTTCAGAAACCCAGTTTCGTATCTGGGTTTTTGCCTGTTGAAGTGCCAATTTTGAAGATAATAATAAAAATAATTATGACTTGGAAAAGCAGAGGCGAATTGCCTTCTAGAAGCGTTATCCCGCAGAGATGGGTACTGTTTCTCTGCTTAGGAAGTTTCTGTGCTGGAATGCTTTTCACTACCAGGTTCATCACTTTTCCTAATTCCTATTTATTAATGATAACTTCTTCTCAGTTTTCAAGCTTTGATTCATCGTAGTTTCCTTATTCTTCAAACCAGTCTTCTCATATCTTCATCTTCATCACACCTCGTTTTTTTATAATTGATTATTGGTTTTCGTGTGTTTAATTCATTGACTTGCTTATGTGGTAGTTCCCCAACCCCACCCCACCTATCTTGTTTTCACCAAAGCTCATAGAACAAGTGGATTTAGATCTGTATTCAATTGCCATGAATGATTTCTAAATTATGCCAAATTTCGGTTTAAGATTTCATTCTTACACTGTATGATTGACTCCTATTAACAAGTCAACAATGGTGTCTGGTCTCAGTTACTGGTTCAGTTCTCATTGCTGATCTTATACAAATCCATCTGAAAATTTAACCACTATTTTTAGTAGGAGAAGGGGTTAGTTTCTCACAACCTAACGAATCATAGTTTTTTTTCATTGACAAATGTTGATTGTTAGTTTTTGTTAACATGAATTCCAACCCACAACCTATCCCTCCATTGATCCTCTACCACCAAATCAACCTTATATCTAATGGTGAATTATTGTTTGAATCTCTGTCGGGAGAAACATCCATATTTTTGTGTCTATTTCTCAAACAAGATTGCCACCAAAAAGGATACCTGTAAAAAAAAATAAAGGAAAAGAAAATAATTTTCGTGTTACT
>CM023946.1:38520380-38589015 GCA_013407115.1 Glycine latifolia
ACACCCATCCACCACACCCCCCACCCACCAAACAAAAAAAAAAAGTAGTTGTAATATTATAACTGTTAAATCTTAGCAGATGATTATTTAATTTTTGGATCTGCCTTGTTATTAATTCGGGCAACTTGTTTGTCGGTGTGTTAGATTTTAATAAATGCATGCTTCATTGTGTATCAATATCAACCGTTGAACTATTGCCTTGGCAACCGGTAAGGTGGTTACTGTGGTAATTTTTTTTCTTTTTCTGATGATAAAAGTTAATGTTTGTGAAAAGCAGGATATGGACAATACCTGAAAACAACAAAGGACTAGCACGACCAACAGCCTCGGAAGCTGAAAAATTGAGTTTAGTTTCAGAAGGTTGCAATTCGAGAATTGTAAGCACCGACAATCTTGTAGTGGCTGAACCTTTTCTATGTTTATAATATGAAATTCCTTATTTTTGTATATATATTTTTAACATGTCTGCTGGTGTACGGTGCACCCTTTAGTTGCAAGAGATGGATATGAAGCGCGATAAAGACATTTATGGTGAAGTTTTCAAGAGTCATAATTCCATACAGTAAGTTATATGTAGTGGCATGATGATACTAAGATAAGAGCCTATTTGAATAATTATATTGAGAAGCACTTCTAAGAAGAAAAATGAAATTAAGTTTTTTTAAGCTCAAATTAACTTATCATAGACTACTTCGTAAAAGGTCTCTATTTTTTAGATAAATTATATGAGTGAATTTCTATATTGCAGTTTTCTTATTTATTTTTTCTTCTAGAAGTGCTTTATTCGAACAAGACCTAGGTCTTGTTATTTTTTTATTATTCTGCATGTCAAACTTATGGGAGAGTATTGACTGTAGAACATTGGACAAGACTATTTCGAACTTAGAGATGGAATTGGCTGCTGCTAGGGCGACTCAGGAATCTCTACGAAGTGGGGCTCCAATTTCAGATGATACAAGGTTGAGTGAATCTTCTTCGGGTAAGAGAAAGTACCTTATGGTCGTTGGTATTAACACTGCATTCAGCAGCAGGAAAAGAAGGGACTCGGTTCGAGCCACTTGGATGCCACAAGGTTCATAATTCAACCCCATTTCTTAATATTTTTTGTTATTGTTTTTTATGTTATTTTGTCTATTTTACTGGTTACAGTTTCTGATGGTTGGTTCTTTTGACAACATGGAAAATAGGTGAGAAAAGAAAGAAGCTAGAGGAGAAGGGCATCATCATGCGCTTTGTAATTGGACACAGGTAGTTATGCCATCTCTTTTTAAATAATTTTGTTGCAGTCTAGGGGGTTTACCTCAGTGTGAATTATTGTAAATCCACTGAAACTATCATTTGATTCCTACTGATAAAAAAAATTTGTTACATAATTAATGACATTATGATGCTTTTGTCTCAATCAAAGTTCAACATGCTTTAGTAAAAGATTGCACTTATTAGATCTCCATGTCTTCAAGCAGTATTTTGGTCTTCCAAATTCATCAGTCAGTGATGATGTCATTAGGACGTTGGCTATGATGTTGTTTTGAATGAATCTCTTTACTCGTCCAATAATTTATCAGTCATAACTAATGAATATGTTAGTCAAACTATAAATTTGATATGGATTTTTCTCCTTTATCTAGTGCTACATCAGGTGGTATTCTAGACAGAGCTATTGAAGCAGAGGACAGAAAGCATGGAGATTTCTTGAGGCTGGTAGTGTGACATATATGATCCCTTTTCACATTTTTTTTGTTACCATTTCTATAATCGCTTCACAGTGTCATAGCTTTTGAAGGGAAAGGGGAAAATGTCAACAGGTTTTAACTTCTTTATACTTTGTTTATATGCAGAATCATGTGGAAGGATACCTTGAATTGTCAGCAAAGACAAAAACCTACTTTGCCACTGCTGTGAACTTATGGGATGCTGATTTCTATGTCAAAGTTGATGATGATGTTCATGTAAATATAGGTATTAATAGTTCTAAAGTTTCTGATAATCTCTTTATTATGTATCAAGGCATGAGTTTTATTATAAACCTTGACACTGTCTTCGATTTTTACCTGTAAAAAAAAGCATGAGTTTTATGTTTCTATAGTAAGTCATCATGATGTTGTTTTAGTATGTACTTTTTGTCTTAGTGTCATATTCTTTCTGTTTCAGCAACACTGGGAGAAACTCTAGTTAGACATCGATCAAAATCACGGATATACATTGGATGCATGAAATCTGGGCCTGTCCTATCCCAAAAGTGAGAAAATGATTTTCTTTGTTTTTATTGAATTGAATTATTAAAGCTCTTTGACTTGTAGCTTCTAAATTGCCCTACTTTGTTGCACAGAGGGGTAAGGTACCATGAACCTGAGTACTGGAAGTTTGGAGAGGCTGGAAACAGGTACTTCCGTCATGCCACAGGGCAGTTGTATGCCATTTCAAACGATTTGGCTACATACATATCAATTAACCAGTAAGTTCTACTTCATCTCACTTTGAGAAAAAAAAAAGGATAAGGATCTGTTTGAGTAAGTTTTATCTAAAAGAACTTTTAGGAGAGAAAAAAAATAAAAAAAAAAATGAGATGAGCTTTGTAAGCTGAAATTAGTTTATGCATAAACTAATTTGTAAAAATTGTCTTATATAACTTCTATAAAAGATGAGAGTTTTTACAAATTAGTTAGTGCATAAGTTAATTTCAGGTTATGGAACAAATTTATTTAATTTTTTTCTTCTTATTTTTTTATCCTAAAATTAATCTTTATGTACTTTGGTGGTTGCTAGTTACTAGCACACCTTGTGCTTAACTGGATTTTAATGAAGATTTTTGTTTGCTGTAAAAAAAAAGAAATTGTTATCCTAAAAAGTCCTTCCAGGTAAACTTATCCAAACAAACCAAATTATAAATTGCGCACATTACTTCCACACCACACCCTTTAAGGTTTAATGATATTACACCTCATGTCCACTTTTATGACATTACATCAACCTCCCTCTATTTATGTAACATCATAAGAAATCAAGGGACTTTTGGATTAGTAGGATTAGGAAGGGTATATGGTGTTATATTATTATATAAATTGAGAAAGGTCTCTAAAGGGTAAAAGAAAGAAAGTGATATTGGGTGTTATATCATATAATTCCAGGAGTGTGTGTAATTCACCTTTGTAAGTAGTGGTGGAGCCACTTTGGAACCAGTGACGGCCACAACACTACTTAAAAAATAAATTTTGTAGTTATTAAGTGGTGGAAATTTTTTTTTAATAATTATATATACTTATATAATTAATTAGAATTAAAAATAAAATTTAGCACTATCTAAAAATAAAATTTGACATTACTTCAAATTTGGTATAAACTAAAAAATTTTGCTGGCTCCGCCGCCACTGTTTGTAAGTTAAATCAAATCAATGAACTAAAAGGTTCTTATATTGTGCTCTCACCCTGTGTGTATATGTTTTTCTTCAGGAATGTTCTTCACAAGTATGCCAACGAGGATGTGTCACTAGGATCCTGGTTTATTGGACTTGATGTGGAGCATATAGATGATCGAAGACTTTGTTGTGGCACTCCTCCTGGTAAATACTTTTCCTGAATATATAAATCACAGTGACTCATTTAAATGATTGATGTGATCATACCATTATCTGTTTGGTTTGTTTGCGACTTATTATGAATTGTTAACATTGCAAATTGGTTATTATTCTTGCAGATTGTGAGTGGAAGGCCCAAGCAGGGAACATTTGTGTTGCATCATTTGATTGGAGCTGCAGTGGAATTTGCAGGTCTGCTGAGAGGATTAAAGAGGTACATAGGAGGTGTGGAGAGGGTGAGAATGCTTTGTGGAGTGCCTCTTTCTAGGAGGCAAAAAAATGGCATTGGAGTTCTTCCTAACTCAGGAAGATTAATACTAATGCAATATGAAGCAAGATTTTCTATTTTTTTTCTTTTTCTATAGTTTTGTGCAGTGTAGAGAAAAATGTCATTTTACACGAGAAAAGCAGGAGTGAAAGAGAGTGTGTGAGAGAGAAATATGATGATGCTTGCCCCATGGACCTTCAACATTTTAAGAGGAGATTGACCATGGAAGCAAGGGATCGATATATATATAGTCCACATCATATCCATTCTTTGATATGCTTGAAGGGCCATTCAGTTTGTTCATAGTTCCATGGCTATCAAGCTCCTAATAATAGAGATATAATTGGGTAGCTGTTGCTGCCTTTGCTTCTGCATGAAGCTGATTTTTCTGTTTTGGTTGAAATGAAATATGATTCAAATATTCAACGATATCTACTTGTTCTACATATAAATTTTGGCACGTTCAACAAGCAAGTCCACTAGAGAAAAAAAAAATCACTTGAGCTTCAACCTTCAAACGAGGATAGTATTTAATTTTTTTGTTAAGGTGCTATATCAGTCCCTAGCTATAATTGTATTTAAAAAAGATACTCTTATTCAGACTTATATTCACATGAATAGTAGCTTTAATATTCATACCGGCCTCTATCTAATGAATATCTATACACTTGTTAAACCTATTGTATTTTAGTTATCTTCAACATGGAGATTCATAATGTATTTATTTAACAGATTAATTGAACATAAATATTATATGATACTAATTAACCATGAAAATCAACAACAAAAAATATTGACTAAAAATATAATACATAACGATTGAAAAATATTTGAAGATACAATTATTTAATTTAACACGAATATTTAAAAATATTTTAAATTTTAATAATAAAAGATAGTAAAAACATTATGCAGGCATGGATAAAGTAAGAAATTATAAGATCTATATTATAAATTTTTGTAAATAATTTATCATATTTGAATCTAGACTTATTAATTTGATGAATAAAAGTTAACTTAAATATATGTTTTTATCCCTCAAATTTAAACATAATTTTGTAGTCTCCTAATTTAAAATAACCTTATTTTAGTCTCTAATAAGAATCAAAAGTGGACTATTTCTAAATTAGTGAACAAAAAATTTGAGAAATCAAAAGTAAACTTGACCCAAATTTAAAGAATACAAAAAAATTAAGCCATAAAAATTATACCCTCCCTCTGTGAGTAGTTAATTTTTATAAATATTCATAGAATCTAAATTTAGTTATCATTCCTACCTTTTATGCTAGATTTTGTCTCAAAAATTAAAAAGAAGCTAGATTGAACCTTCCTTTTCATGAACTTCCCTGAACATCGAATAATTCCTGCAAATGCCTGACTTTTCTTTTTGGAGTTATATAAAGTAAGAGAAATGCCACGTTTGCCAAGCTGTTTTGTCTGGATAACTTTTTATTGAAAAGGCAAAAGTCATGTTAAGTCAAGGCAATTGAATCGGCTCCATGGATATTTGTATGTAGCCGAAAATTGCAAACCTAATTATTTGACCATAATAACGTGATTTAGGGTTGGCGTTTCCTAAAATTGAGGAGTAAGGTAGAATAGAGAAGTTTGCTTGTTTAGGGATAAAACTCTATTAACCAAAAATTAAACTCTATAAGGCTGACAACGGGCCAAGTTTGTTGCATTGTAAAATTTGAAGAATGTTATATGACCATCCAATATGTTATTTGACATCTAACGAGAGAAGAAAAAAAGAAAAAAAAATATACATATAATAAAAAAAGAGATAAAAAATTTAAAATATTAAAAAATATTTAAAATAATGAGATATTTATGTATTATTACTCTTGTAATTTCCACTCACATGCAGTACATGAAGTAATGGAGGTGTAAGAAAATGTTGCAAACTGAAACTATCATTTTCCAAAACATTAAGGAACGAAGCAAACTGAATAGGTAGCAAGAAGGCACAGAAAAACTATCATTTTCCAAAACATTATGGAACGAAGCAAACTGAATAGGTAGCAAGTAGGCACAGAAACGGAAATGGGTAGAACTGTGTTCCATTGATTGATCTTGGTACAAATTCATTGAAGCAAGGAGTAGAAAACACGTGCAAAGATCAGCATTAATATTAACGCAGCTAGAACCTAGAGGATTGTACACAAATTGTACTCAAACTAGGACATATAATATATCTTCTAAGTAGTTTTAGTTCTTCTATGTCCAAATCTGAGGAAACTCGTGTTAAGTCAGCAACTATCAAATATATGTTTTGGATATCTCTTTAAAAAAAATATTATAACTTTTTTTGGCACCGAATCCATGATTTTTTATTATAATCTTTTGATATATGTAAAATGTTGTCTCACCAAAAAGTTACATTTGATTTATAACATCCATTAAACTTTCAGAATAACCTTTGACTAATTTGTTGTCTTTTATCTTCATTTGCTCAAACTCTCACTTCAGTGCAAGGAGCAAACAAATTTGACTTTATTACCCTCAAAATCATCTTGGATATTGTCTCATACATGTTTAGGTGTTTCTGTTGAATCATGATATGATAGATTTGAATTTATAAAGCTGTTACTCTGTTTTGTTATGTATATCCGAATATGTATAGATAGGAATAGAAGTTAGTTTCCTATTTTTTAGTTATCTGTTACACCTTTTTAGTTAGTTGTTACACATTTAAATTATAACATTGTATATATAAAGAACTCATCTTGAGTCTGAAAAATATATGAAACAGAGACCAAATACAGGGTACTCTTTTTAACATGGTATCATTTGCTTAGGTTATAATCCAATTTTTAACCTACCACATTTGACAACCCAGTTTTTTACCCACTCGAATCTACCCTATCCCTTAAATTCTTTCTGATGGAAACCCCAAATTCAAACCCTAATCAAACCTCAATCGAGAACCAGGAAACAACAACCTCTCCCTCTGGCACATCCCCACCCATTATCATCCAACAAGATAATTCATCCTTTCCAGTAACCGTTGTTCTTGATGAATCGAACTATCCATTATGGGCCCAACTAATGGATATGCGAATCGGAGCCAGAAACAAACATGGCTATCTCACCGGAGCTATGAAGCAACCCCCGCCTGATCACCCTGGTTTCGATGGCTGGGTGACCGAAAACAAAAGGGTCAAGAGCTGGCTCATTGACTCTATGCATCCATCTCTTATGCCTCGCTTCCTATGTCTTGCCATCGCTCAAGAAATTTGGGAGGCTTGCAAACAAACCTTCTATGATGGCTCCGATGAGACATGTCTTTTCAAATTGAATCAACGTTCGTTCTCTACCAAGCAGAATGGTCGTCCTCTTGCCACCTATTACAACAAACTCCTAGCAATTTTCCAAGAAATTGACCACCGTACAACATCCAAGGAATAGACTGTGGCTGGAGTTGTTCATCTACACTCTACCATGGCCCGTCTCCGTGTGCACATTTTCCTTAGTGGCCTAGACTCTGAATTTGATAATCTCCGTAGAGAAATTTTGCGAAAGGAGCTCAAACTGGATCTGGAAAGCTCATATGCTTATGTTCGTAGGGAATTTAACCAGGGCCAAAGGATGGACAACCATCATCATTCTGTTGATTCAACTGCCATGCTAACTCAACACACTCATGGACCGCAAAAGCCTCGCAAAACCCAGCCTTCTGGTAAACCTAACCAATTTATTTGTACTCATTGTGGAAATTCAGGTCATTCTAAGCAACGTTGTTATGAGCTTATTGGCTATCCTGACTGGTGGGATTTCAACAAACAACCACGCAAGAAGGCTCCTAGACCAGCTCTCCACACCACTTCAGATCCTTCTCCACCGATTGCAAATGTGACTCAGCAGGGTAATATTGGTACAATTCATGTTTTATCTGCCTTGTCTAGGAATCATACTTGGGTTATTGATACAGGTGCTTCAAATCATATGATTAAGAATCCTTCTGATTTAAATAAAATTGGCCCTTGCTCTCAGTCCTTTATATGCACTGCAAATGGTGGTACTTCTCCCATTACTGGTCAAGGTTCCATCACACTATCCAAACATATCACCCCTGAATTTGTTCTAGTTGTTCCCTCACTAGAATTCAACCTATTATCTGTTAGCAAAATCTCTTCTTCCTTAAATTGCAGTGTAATTTTTTGGCCTACCTTCTGTGTTTTTCAGGACATCTCAACTCGGATGATAATTGGTTATGGTGTTAAACGTGGCACATTATATTTTCTGGAAGACAATAAAGAAGCACCCGCATTGATTCAGGCTTGCACTACTACTACTGCAGATAAGTCCAACAAAACCATATGGTTATGGCACTTTCAATTAGGACATCCCTCCTTTAGTTACCTCAAAAAATTGTTCCCCAAATTATTTTCTACTTTGAATAAATCTGCTTTCATTGTAGTGCTTGTGAATTGGCCAAGAGCCATCGCATTCCTTATTATCCTAGCATGAATAAAAGTTTTATCCCATTTCAAGTTGTTCACTCTGATGTCTGGGGTCCTACTAAAGTACCTTCTTTTTCCCAAGCTTATTATTTTGTTACTTTCATTTATGAGTGCACCCGCATGACTTGGGTTACCTTGTTAAAAGCTAAAAGTGAAGTCTTTGATGTGTTTAAACGTTTTTATAGCATGGTAGCCACACAATACAAGTTCAAAATTCAAATTCTACAATCTGACAATGGGATGGAATACATAGGAAAAAATTTTGCTTCTTTTTTAAATGAACAAGGCATCAAACATCAAACTTCCTGGTATGAATGTCCCTAAAAACTATTGGGGTGAAGCTGTCCTTTCTGCTGCATACCTCATAAATAGAATTTCTTCTAGTGTGCTCAGTTTTCAAACCCCACATCAGGTACTAGAGTCATACCTTTCCATTCCCCATGTCTTTATCCTTGAGCCTCGTGTTTTTGGTTGCACCGTACATGTCCATACTCCCAAACAGCTGCGCACCAAGTTGGAAGCATGTGCAAAAAAGATGTATTTTTGTTGGCTACTCAGATATGCAGAAGGGGTATAGATGTTTTGACCCTCAACTCCAAAAAATTCATGTCACCTTAGAAGCTTCTTTCCATGAATGGAAACCATATTTTTTAGAGACTGTCAACAATGCTCCTTCTCAGGGGGAGAATACTCATAATCACATTGGAGAAGAAGCATTTTTGACATTTCACTACCTAAAAATATCAATACAACTGCTCAATCGTTGATAAGTCAAAACATAAGCTCAACAGTTATGACTCCTACAGAAAGCTCCTTGAATGCAGAAATGGATCACAGTGCTGAAGAATCACCATGTTTAACACCTATACCCGAGAATTCATCCAGAGATGATCATGAATCTGAGGTACTTCTTGAGGTAATTTCTGAACCAAATTTGATTCCATTATCTAATATCTTGAATATTAATGCCTCAAACTCTCCAGAACCAAGTGTTAGATGTTCTCAAAGACTTACAAAAGGTATACCAAAAACACTGTAAGAACCAGAACTTAAAGCCAAGGTTAAATATCCAATCAATAATTATGTGTCCACCCATAAACTTTTTGAATCATATGCTTTAACTGTAAATCAATTATCTGGTGTGCCTATTCCTATCAATGTGCAGGAAGCAATGAATAATTCGAAGTGGACAGAAGCAATGAACACATAATGGATGCCTTACAGAAAAATTCAACATGGGAACTAGTTACCTTACCAAAAGGAAAGAAGACCATTGGATGTAAATGGGTGTTCACAGTAAAACTAAAAGCAGATAGAAGCATTGATCGGTATAAGGCAAGACTAGTTGCCAAGGGATTCACACAGAGATATGGAGTTGACTATCAGGAAACATTTGCACCAATGGCTAAGCTCAACACAATTCGCATCTTGATGTCTGTAGCAGCAAATAGAGACTAGCCTCTAAAACAATTTGATGTTAAAAATGCCTTCTTGAATGGAGACATGGAAGAAGAGGTTTATATGGACATACCGCCTGGAGCTAAGACACAACCGATGAAGGAAAATGAAGTTTGCAAATTTAAAAAGGCACTATACGAGCTCAAGCAATCACCAAGAGCCTGGTTTGGGAGGTTCTCTTTAGCTATGAAGAAGTTTGGATATAGAGAAAGCAACGCAGATCATACATTATTCATAAATAAAAAAAGAGAAAAGGTAACTGCTTTAATTGTGTATGTTGATGACATGGTGCTAACTGGAGATGATTCATCCGAAATGAAGTTGTTGGAGAAATATCTAGCTACTGAATTTGAAATGAAAGACCTTGGCAAACTCAAATACTTTTTAGGTATTAAGACTTCAAGATCAAGTCAAGGTATTTTTCTCTCACAAAGGAAGTACATACTGGATTTGTTAATAGAAACAGGGATGCTTGCTTGTAAACCTATAGAAACACCAATGGAAATGAATCACATGCTAGGCATTTTTCCTATTCAAATTGCAACAGACATTGGACGATATCAGAGGTTAGTAGGAAGGTTAATTTATTTATCTCATACTAGGCCTGATATTGCCTATGCTGTTAGTGTTATAAGCAGATTCATGCATGCTCTAAGTATTGATCATATGGATGCAATATATCATATTTTAAGATATTTAAAAGGAACACCAGGACAAGGACTGTTGTTCTCAAAGAATAATAATTCCACCATTGAAGGATATACGGATTCAGATTGGGCAGGAAACAAGACTACCAGACAATCCACTTTCGGTTACTTTACCTTTGTAGAAGGCAACCTGGTCACTTGGAAAAGCAAAAAACAAAAGGTTGTAGCAAGGTCAAGTGCAGAGGCTGAGTTTAGAGGCATGACACACGGAGTTTGTGAACTTATATGATGAAAAGCGTTCTAAAAGACATAGGAATCAGCTATAAACAACCTATGAAATTATACTGGGATAATAAAGCTGCCATTGAAATTGCACACAATCCAGTCCAACATGATAGAACCAAACATATTGAAGTGCATATACACTTTATAAAGGAAAAGCTGGATCCAGGAATAATTCATTTTCCGTTTATCAGATCAAAAAATCAGCTTGCTGACGTTTTGACTAAGGCTGTACCAGTAAAAGTCTTCAAGGAAGCAATTAGCAAGTTGGACATGATGAATATTTTTGCACTAACTTGAGGGGGAATGTTGAATCATGATATGTTAGATTTGAATTTATAAAGTCGTTACTCTGTTTTGTTATGTATATCCAAATATGTATAGATAGGAATAGAAGTTAGTTTCCTATTTCTTAGTTAATTGTTACACCTTTTTAGTTAGTTGTTACACATTTAAATTATAGCATTGTATATATAAAGAACTCATCTTGAGTCTGAAAAATATATGAAACAGAGACCAAATACAGCGTACTCTTTTTAACAGTTTCCAAGTCTATAATTTTGGTAAAAATGTGATTTGTAAGTCCTAAAAGCAAACAAGTAATGATCTTATATTTCTTTAGCTTCTGCTCAAAAATTTTAACTAAGAAATAGTAGGATTTTCTCTTATTGACGGTTAATCAACTTCAAATATACAACATTCTATAAATCTTGAGACCTTACAAAAAAACTTTATCTTCATAGCCAAGGTGTGATAGTTTTCACTATTGAACATCATAATTACAAATGAAGAATTGTTGAAAGTAGATATCACTGCATCACAGTTGCTTCAAAAACAAATTGTTCCATCTAGTATTTGCACTCAATCTTATTGTGTTTAGCATCTAATAAATTTTTTTCTTGCAACTTGTAAGAAGCAAGCTCTTGATATTGTTGTTGGAAATCTTTTGTAAAATAATAATATTGGAATTTATAAAAAAAAGAAGAGAGATTGAAATTGAAGAAGAAAATTTGCCATTGAAATTTATATAAGAAAATACCTTTACAGTCAATTTAAAATTAATAAAAAAAATCTTTCTTCATAGCTTTAAGACTATAAATATTCTCTATTCAATTGGATCATAAACTAATCTTGCTCGTAGTATATAACTATCGACTATCATTAGCCTAAGAGAATTTTGCACATAAAAAATATTACACAATTGTGTCAATTTTATGGGTTAAATTACTGGAAAAAAACTAATTTATCATAAGCTTTATTGTAATCACTTTAACTAACTAAAATGGAACATAAAGAATAAAATATGCAACCATAGCATACTCTATCTAATATCATATAAAAATACTCTATCTAAAACTTATTCAAAAATCAAATTTAACAAAATTCTTTTATCTCTAAGTGTTAAATTCAGGTAATAAGGTAAGAGAGGGAAAGGGTGATAATCTCTTTTAGATAATTTTATGGCCTTTATTTGAAAAGTGAAGATAAAAAAAAATACATGAAAGTATATAGCTGAAGGCCTGAACCTCAAGATTAGCAGTACATTTAAAATATAAAAAAAACGGATAAAAAGTATTGAACTTTCCTAAATTATTATTTTAGTTGTACTTTTCGCCCTTATATACTAAACAGTGTTTTAAAAATCGGACCGACCTGGCCGATCGAATCGTGACCCGATGGCTGGACTAGGTCGAGTCTATCAACGGATCGGGCATGCTTTTAACCCGGTGCGACCCGGTCGGGTTCATGGTTCAACCGTCGACCCGCTAACCCGGACCGGGTCGCTATTTAGAAAAGAAAAAAAAAAGCAGGTCACGGTTCAAGCAAAAAGAATAAAAGAATAAAAGTGCAGCGGCCAAGGAAGAATCATAGAATAAGTATAGAAGAAGACAGCAGTGAGCAGCCAAAGAAGAAAAGAAGAAAGCGCAGAGAGAAGAAGCATAGAAGAAGAAGAAGAAGAAAGTGCAGCACAGCTGCCAAAGAAGAAAACAAAAAAGTGCAACGGCGCAAAATGCAGCAGTAGTAGCACAAAAGCTTTCATATAAATAGGAATAAGATTTTTTGCATTTGGGCCCAGATCCATAACAACTTTACTTCCTGCACTCCCTTTATTACTTACTATACTCCTTCTGCCTTTTTTTATATTAAAAATTGAACTTTTGTTTTAATTTAAGTAGTTACTATTTACACTTTCTTTTTTATTAATGCATTTTACTTGTGTTATCAACTTTAATACTTCAATTGTTATTTTGAATTTTTTTAGTATACTTTTCTTAATCAAATAAGTTATTGGATGAGAATTAGCATTCTATAATTTTTTATTCATAATTTTGTTTCTTGAACTTAAACTTATTTAGCTTATGTTTATGATCTTTGTTACTTGTTTGTTTGAACTTTGACAATGATTTTTTTTTTTTTTACATTTTGGTATCTAATTATCTATGGTTTGTGATGCCTTATTTTATTTAGCTTATGTTTGTAATATTTGGTACTTGTTTGTGTGAACTTGGATAATGATATTTTTTTAAACATTTTGCTATCTAATTATCTATGACTCTATGTTATGGAAAAATATTAATCTGTGATTTTTTTATAAATATTTTAATACATTGTCATGCGGGTCAATCGGTTCGACCACTAGCCAAGTCATGCAGGTCAATCAGTGACCCACCGGTTTGACCACTGACCCAGTACCCTGACCGGGTCAGACACCGGGTCGTTTTTTAAAACATTGATACTAAATGTAATCATAATACACTTTTAATTTAAAACAATTATATACTTTCTCTTTCCATCCATTTTAAAGTTAACTTTAATCGTGTTGATTTTTTACTAAAAAATATTTCTGAAACCGCAAAATACCTATTAAAGTTTACCATCGAGATATATTATTTAACTAAATGATTAATTTTAAAAATGAAATAAACAGAAAGAAATCTAAATTACAATGTGACAATCTTATATATCAATGACAAGCCCTCAAATCAAGCACCTACTAAGCGATTACTAGCTTCAGAAATTACTATTGTCATGAAAGAAACACAACATTAACAAAGAAGTACAAATTTTTAAAGTATAAATGGTTAAATTAAATAGGCTCTTGCTAAATAAGCTCCCTAATTTCTAAGCAAGCCCCCCTTTCTTCTAATTAAAACACCTATGATGAAGCCCTCACCAAACTTCCATTGACTTGTGAAGCCCTCGGGCCCTTCTACATCATCATTGACGACACTTCTACCAGTGCCTTTATCTCCTCCTTTGCCCCGACCTTCACCTTCATGAAACTAGCCCACACTACAGGGAATCTCAACAGGGTAATCGACTTTAAGAAGCGAGGTGAAGGTTATTGTAACGACGATGTACCGATGGAAAAGAGGATTAAGGATTCCATGGTTGAGAAAGGGAAGCCTTTGATCTTGGAGGTTAAGGTTTGGGTTTGTTTGCAAGTCTGATTGAGGTTGCAAGATGGAGTAGAGATGACAAATATTAAGGGATTCACAATGGTTTGGAGGTAGGGGCAATTTGTGGAGGTTCATGGTGTGTGTGGTTAACAATGGTTTTGAGATTTTGCAGGGCTTCACAATTAGGGTTTAAATATAATATAAGGATAGGGTGTAAAAGAGGTTTAAAGAATAAGACATTTGTGGGGGTGTTGAAAAGGGTATAATGGGTAATAACAATTTTGATTGGAAGAAAGGGGAGCTTGCTTCGAAACTAGGGAGGCTTATTTAGCAAGACCCATTATAACCTTCTCTAATTTAAATGGGCTATTGTATACTACACTAACACAAATTCATCCAGCCCTTTCCATTACATTCCAAAATATAAATTTAAACTTTTCTTTTCAATTGGGCTTAAGATCCAATCCGCCAAACAAATCACCTTGGCCCAAAATAATGGCTAGCCCAAACTTTGTTGAAAGTTGAAACATTGATCAAAGTCAGCCCGACCCCACTTAGGTGGAAGACCATCTGAATACACTCATTAAAAGGGAATTCACCTTAATAGTGTTTGGATCTAATTTTACTATCCATGTTTTCCTACATTTTTACGTTCAAAATCCTCAAGGTATGATTTTGTTGAGCAGAGGAAAATGAAATAGAATGAAAAAAAATTAAAATTAAAGTAGAGTGAAAAGAGACGTAAAACTCACACTATATAGTGTAAATTTTCCTTCAATTTATCTCTCCTTGGCAATTAAATTAATCCTAAATGATGAAAAAATAAAATTATTTTTTGCTGCAACTTGATCCATGTTGACACCATCCTGCCAAACACCAACCCAAACAGGTTGCTCTGGAGTAAACCAAAAGCATTTTATTCTTGAATAGGATAGGACTATAATAGGATAATACTATTGCCCTTCTATGGACTTTGGGCTTTGTGCCAAGAGTCCAACCCATCTCAAACATCTTAGAAATACCATCAACGTCAAGAATGTCAGGTTTATTATCCTCAAAATTATACTGTATTACTTATTTATATTCAAAATAGTAACCAATAATTTGAAATATTTATGAGATAACTCACTTTAAAACTAAATATAAAAATTATTTTAAAAGTATGTCATATTAAAGCTCATATTATTATATCATAAATAGTATATTATTATTCACAACAAAATATGCATGACCATTTATATTTATAATAACAATAATTCATGTCTTGTTAAAATTTAAAGAAATCAAGTACCACTCGAATAGATTAAAGACTTATAAATAAAAAATTTAAATTTTAAAAATAAAAATAATTAACAGAAAAAAATAGATATGGTTAATTTTTAATCTACAACTGAAAAAGGGACATATATAAGAGTAAAGAGCAACGGCCAACGGTTGGGAGCTAACATTTCAAAGTTCTCAAACAAAACGTTGAAATGGTAAAAATAATATGGCAACTTACATATCCTTTATCAACTCTACATGGATGCTTCAAATATAATATATGAAAAATATATCTATATTTAAGCTTTTCCTTAATTCATTATCAACTCCATATGGAGTATCAATTTGTTTTTTGTTATAGAAAAGTTTAGGTAAATTGAATTCTAGGTGCTTACTAGGACAAGTCTTAAAACTCTACACTTATATATTATCTACCAACAATTTACATGAAATATCAGTTATACCTTTGAAAAAATAAAAATTGAATATGAAATTCATTTGCTTGTAACTTTCACCTGTGCGGGTACGTTGCATTCTGGTTTACTTGTAGCTTTCGCATCTTGTTCCTTACCTTTGGGCTTTGGCACAAATTGTGCTAGGTTGTTTAGCGGTTACAATTCTTTAATAAATTCATTTGGCTTGAAAGAAACGTGAAATTGGAAAACAACTTAACCTGCGTTGTGTCAATATAAAATAGTAGAAATTGCGTTTAAGTAAACAATTGACATGACTTTGAAGGCGTGCGTTGTGTTTTAGCTTTGTTTTTTCCCTCCACTTGTTAGATTTAAGCAATTTTTTTATTAATCTTTGTAGTAAACGTATTCTTACTCTTTTTTACATGCAATTACATTATGCATACCTGTGTTGGATATGTGATTTATAGTGATAAGTAAATTAATGAAATGTGTCTGACTAGAAAAGCAAACAATCAATATTCATACAGGAAATTAAGGAGAGAGAAGCATAGAGAGAGAGAGAGAGAGAGTCACAGACAATGCTTCAACCGCACAAGGCTTTCCACGCTCTACTCTGCAACAAACTTTGATAGCCATAAGTAAGTAGTAATTAACGTGAGCAATGAGAAGTGTTCATGATATATATATGAATGACACCGAAATCTTGTGCCTTAAGACACATACAAATGTTACGGTCAGACACAATAATCCACATGCTTTAGTGACTAAATTATGTCAAAATTTATTTTTAATTGTTCGAAAGAATAATCAAATTATATATGTTGTGATTGTAAATAAAACACATGTCATAAGACATTAAGACTAAACAAAAGGCTGGGAAAAAGATATTTGGATAAACAATTTAGTTAAGATTTTATTCAACAAGTATAATTTTTTTATAACTGCAGATAAATAATGTTAGACTATTCTTGTATAAACTACTATAATTTCCATAAACTCTTTTAAAGAGTTTATTGAAATAAGTTAAAAACAGCTTATAAACACATCACATAAACCATTTTTATATGCTCTTCCAAATACTTACGCAAGTGTTTATGTTAAAAGTAAATACACTATTTCAAACAGTAAAAAACAAAAACAAGAGAAAGGGCTAAAGAGGACACGACCTGCATATCAAAAGCAAGCCAAGAATGCAAACAGATGAACCATCTTTGGTGAGAAGATTTCAGGGGTATGAAGAGCAGTGGTTCGTGATATTGGCACGGCTCAATGAAAAAACAGGACCCAAAAACATTTTGAGCATTGCTTTCTTATTGAACCGGACCAATATCCCGTTGAACCGGTCCCCTCTACCCGTCATTTCCACCATGCTTGCCTTTAAACTTCTTTATATACATATACTGCAAAAACAACCACAAATAAAACACCAAAATAAATAAATAAATAAATAAAAATCAAACCACAATTGATAACAAAATTCAGAAGGGGCCCTATATGTTTTTCACTTGTACAGTAGGGGAGAGTACTACTAATAATAACAAGAACAATAATGTAACATACCATAACCTAACCTAACATAACATTCATATAAATAAGCCTTGGTTTAATTAAATGAGTTGAAGAGAAAACCAGGAAGGGACTGACAGTGATCAATGAATGGAGAAGAAATTAACAACACCATATAGGGTTGGACATGTTCAATGTTCATGTTCAAAACACACACAGAGGAGAAAGAGAGAGAGATAAAAGAAAGACATACTCTGAATATTACTAAGTCTCTAAAGAGTTTTAAAGAAGGTAGTGCCCAACATGAGACCACGAAAAATGGGTATTGGTGGTGTGGCATTGAAGGAGTTGCATTAAATTCTCAACCACCTTGGCACTGAGGAAGGTTGGAATATCAATTTAAGGAGGTACGTACAGGAATCGTGAAAAGGCTCAGAGGAGACAAATCTACTGTGGCTTTTAAATGTGGTGCATTTATGGGGGTTATGGTTGTGTGGAAGGGAGAGGGGGATGTTGGTTCAGTTCAATCAGCATTTATGAATCAAACAGTGAAAAAGAACAACCTTTGCTTTTGTGTGTTTAGGCCCTTTGTTGCTGGTGTTGTGTACTCATAGCCATCATCATACCAATGCAAGCCTCTCATGAGGCACTTCGTAGGTTCAGTGTGATTCCTTCTATACAAAATTTAATTGATGATGATGATGATGCAGCAACAGCATCATCTGTGTATTAATATGTGCATGGTTTTCTTCTCACATGGTTAAGATGCATGCCTCTCCAATCCTTTGCTAGAAATATGGGGAAAATGATGATTAAGAAGTGGACATGTGAACTAGGCGTGCCAAAACTGGCTAAGCAGTAATATGGTCTTTTTGGTTCCAAGTTTCCCTTTGGTAACGTCATGTTAGTTTTAAATTGGGAAAAATATTGATGACCTAACCAAATGATGTAACCGCTCTTTTTGGAAGATCATTTTCTAGGTAAGATATCCAAGAATCAGTATTTATATGAAGAAATGATTTATGGGCACATTTAAATCTAATAGTGTAAACCTAGAGAGCAAGAGATTGATGAGAAGGCAATATAAAAGTAAGCTTTAATTACTCTTTTTCCCTATATTTGCAACAATTTTTCATTGCAATCTTTATAGTTGTAATTTTTTTAACTCATCGATGCCTGAAATTGTCTAACATCGTTACATTCATATTCTTTTAAATCGCTGCAAAACTAAAATTCCTAGTGAAAAACTAAAAAAAGATGGAAAATTTTAACTTTGTAACAGTTTTAAAGGTTTTGAATGTGGTGACTAAAAAAGTTACTGTAAAAAATTATAAGTATAAGGACTAAAATAAAATATTTTAAACTATAAGAATTAAGAACAAAAGGACAATTAAGCCTAAAAGTAATAAGTAGGGGGGCCTAAGGATGAAGAGCTTCTGTGTTTAAGCTTCTTTTTTTTTATATAAAAAAGAATCCTATTTTTTAAAATCAAATTCTATCTATTTCTTAAAAATTGCTTTTTTAAAAAACAAATATTGCATGTAAGAAAAATGTATATAAATATATATATATATATATATATATATATATATATGAAGATAGATTAAATTACATCAGTATAATTTTGATAATTATTACATTATCATTATAATTTGATTTAGAATGTGATTTTTATTGATTTAACCATTAAATTATATCTATATATTATTAAGATTGTTTGTGTTAAATTTTGTCAAAATTGAACAATAAAAAGATAGTCAAATAATTCATATTTTAGAATATTTTTAAATGTTTATATTATGTTAATTTTAATCTATATGAACGAAATAACAAATGATTTATATGAACGAGTTAACAAATAATTTTGAATTAATATGAAATTTTTGTTTATATGATTTATGTGAAAGAAACTTTTTATCTAATGATGAGTTTTAAGAAAATATTATTCAATTGTGTGTAATAGTTATTAAAGTTATACTGATATAATTGGATATTTCTTTATATATATATATATATATATATATATATATATATAATTTTATTCAAAGTAAAAAAAAATCTCAAAATTTTCTTGTAGGCCTAATTGTTGAGTCAGTTCTGATAATAAGTTATATGATGTAATTAGAAAAAAAGAAATAAAAATTATACGTATAATTGTCCATATATTATTATACTAAAATTATATAGATATGGAAGAATTCGTAATTTCTATATTTTGAGTAATTAATTATAGAAACAACATTTTAATTTTTTTAAATAGAAAACATTATTTTGAAATAAACTAATGTAAACATGTCCTAGTATCAAAACAAAAGAAGAATGTTTCAAATATACATGAGATTATGTAAAAGTGTAAACATGAGAATTGTATATACATAAATGGCCGCAATTGTGTAGAGACGACAGAGAGTTACACATATTTTCATAATCACCTTGGTCCTTTTGAGAATTCTAAAAAGTGCACTGATGCTTATAGAACGCTAGATTTTTCGATGAGGATCTGAATCTTGGAGTAAATTGTAGCCAATGTTTGTTTAATTTTAGTAATAGCACTATCCCAAACAAAAGTAAGTAATGGTGTGGACATGTCCAATTTGTTTTTTTTTTTTTTTTGAGGGAACGGTGTCCAGTTGTTGATTGTGCTTACAAATGATTATACGTAAACTGAGTCAGCTTATGGGAAAGAAATTTTTTTTATTCACTACTTGAGATCATTAAACTAAAATAACTTGCACCAATTGATCCCCAAATTCAGTGATTTGTGGAAAAGAATTGTACTTGTTAATATATTTTTTAAAGTGCAAGTATTATATGTTAAAGAAAATTTTATTTGAGTAGGATAGAATTATTATGGATAATAAAGTTTTTTCTGAATATTTAACATACTCAAACACAAAATTATTAATTAAACTGAAACAATCTTACATCAATTTAGGTGTTTAATGATAATTTGTAAATATATTTACGTTTACCTAAGAATATAAATAGAACGGGAATAAGAAAATATTAGTATTACTTAGTCAAGACCTGCTAAAAGCCCATGTAAGTAAGGGAAATTTATGTTTTAAGTTACTCAAAATGTTATAAAAATCTTACAAGAGAGTATATTAAATATTATTACTATTAATTTTTTATATTATTTTAAAATTATATATTTATTAATCTATTTCAAAAAGTGAAATTTTGTTAACCTACATGTTTAGGCTCCGAACATACAAAATAATAATTATTTTAGCCTTGTTGCTTAATGTTAGTAATAATACTACTTTTCCCTCCTCCTCCACCCCCATTGTAACTGTATCCATTTTTTTATTTTTCATAAAAATTTAACTCAATTATAAAAGAATTTATCACAACTAACGCACTATTTAACTCATTGAGCTTTTCGATTTTGTCTACGTATGATTGTTAAAAATGAGGGTAAGAGTAAAATGGATATAAATTGCTAGGTTCGGTTATTACAAGTCATCCTTTTATTTTGTAAAAAAAATCACAAACCATTTAATCCCTTTGTCCTAAAATATTTGATGGCTAAGGTTTAATTTTTCACACAGAAAAGCAAATATTTGAAGAAAATAACATTTATCAGCAGATAATTTTACTAAAATATTCTCATTCTTTTTCTTACTTTCAATAATTATATTATTAAGTCTTCTAAGACAACACTAATCATTAGATGATAAAATTGAAAAATATTTTAATATCTCATTGGAAACTGAGTACATTAATAAATATGCTTTTTTTTCAATGTAAAAACATCAATCAGTTTAGAATGAAGGAAGTATTCATTTGTTAAAAAAGTGTACTAACAATAACTTTTAGTAAATGTAAAAAAGGATTACCAATATAACAAGAGAGAGAATTTAGAGGGAAGGGAAAATATATGATATTAAAATAGATGTTAAGAAAATTTTATTGATGGAGGAAAAAGGGGGTCTTAGTAACATATACCTACGTAACCTAGTTTTGTCTTTGGTGGGTCTTCCTTTCATTTATTTCACATGCGTCGTCATATAATCACGAGCAGAGGATTGAGTATTTGAGTGACTTTGTGGATTTGTGGAGGGAAAGTCATTTCGATTTTTCCTCTTTTAGGTTATTAGATCAATTTTATGGTTCAAATTTTGTCTCATGGCCTGTGAATTGATTGTTACTTATACAATAAAAATGAAGGATGAAGTAAATGTATAAAAATCCTATTTTAATTTTTAAAACTTTATATAAAAACAATTAAATAAGATTTTATATCTTTTTACAATTACTTATATAAAGTATTATAAATAAGAAAATTAAAAATAACATTTTCATAATAATGATTGGAATGAAAACACAGATATTTTTTAAACCAAATAGTTCTTTATATAATGATTAGTAATTGCTTCAACATACATTTTTTATAAAATGTTTTTAAGGTTGATCTAAAATTATATATATATATATATATATATATATATATATATATATATATATTATAGATCAAATTATAACAGTATAACTTAAATAATTATTATACAATTTTATAACTTTCAATTGGATATAATGTTTTTTAAGATTCATGATTAAAAATTCTTTTCATATAGATAATATATACAATATTTTATATTAATCCAAAATCATTTGATATATATATAAGAAATATTGCAATTCAAAGATAAAAAAATATTATACAACTAATTAATGTAAGACATGTGGCAAAATTTGAATTGTAAAAGTGATCTAATGAGGGGAAGACTTTCCCTCTGCAAAGTCACTTATCCTCTCCCATAATTATGGTAACTGAACAGCAGCTACAAGGACAATACACAGTATACGCTTCAAACTTTGGATCCATATTACACATACATAATGTTAGCAGGTAGACACAAACATGTGAGAATGACTACACTACACCATTAAATAGTGCTGCGACCTTTTGATGAGAATGCAAGCACGTGAATGAGGGGAATAAAATTCACCAAATTTAAATCTGCCATGACAAAGTAGCTAGTGACAAGGCAATGAGCATCTTTTTTTGTAATTAAACCCTTCCCCTATCCCCTTTTGACATTCTCGAACAGAAATTATCTTATTGTTTAAAAGTTATACACATTTAAGGAATTTTGCTGAAGTTACTTAATTCCTTAGTTGTAAGTTTCCAAGCACAACTCCAAAAAGTGTTTTTTGTAATAAGTTGACTTAATTGCATTTTTTTACCACTTTTTTTAAAATTTTTTAACAAATTTTATCCCTAACAAATTAACTTACCACATTTTACTTCATACTTTTAAAGAAACTTGTAAAACTTATCTTTTGTCATTTTACTTATAATATAATTGTATTTATAATCTATTTTTTAGCAAATTTTGTACCCAAAGTTTTTACAAATTTTATTCTTATTTTTTGGGTAATTTTTTAGTGTAAAATTCGTCAAAATTTAAAAATTGAGGATAGAAAATAAAATTAAACTTAAAATTATCATCTCTGTCTAATGATGTATTATATGAGGGGATCGAACAAATCCAATTATTTTTATAAATTTAACATAGATTATAACTGAGTTATACTTATTGAATGAAAAATAAATTATAGTGTAAGATATATTGGCGGGGACTTGAGGTGTAAGATTTTACTTTCATCATGGGTGAATTTAATTATGAAGGGCTGACCATGCGAGAAATGAAATGAAGGAAAAAAAATCCACCAATTGGCTACTTGCAATGGCATGGTAGATATTAATGCTTCCGAGATTCGATTAGGGTCCAGCACCAGCAGTAGAATAATAAAAATATTAACAACATAGTATTTTGAATATATTTTACTAGATTATTAATTAATAAAAAAAAAATATATATATATATATATATATATATATATATATATGAGTATCATAGAGAGTCTCTTTCGTAATGTTATAAATTTTAAAAAAAATTAATAGTAATAAAAAGTTTGTTAAAGCTAAAAATAATGTGTTTGGTCATATATTGTTAGTATTCTTTTTTTTTTTTTGTTAATAATTCTGAGCCTGATCCAACCTTCGTACACGGGCCGTACGCGTGGCACGTTGAGACAAACATGGGCTTCGATACACTGTGGTTCTTTACCAGACTCTACACTGTTGCCAAGCCTTGGGCTCAGAACTCAAAATATTAAACTGTACTGTCTCTTGTTGACCTAAAATAAATCGATGTATGTTTTTTTTTAATTTTTTAATTCGATTTTAAAGTTCCAATAAATCAATAGAAACGTTTCATTTCATTTTTTAGTAAAAAAAAAATAGAAAGTAGTGTTCCCACCCCTCCCTAAAAAAATACATCATTGATGATTAAATAAACAAAACATTGGTAAAAACTAAAAAAAGAATTTCACAAAAAAAACTAAAGAAAAGGAATTACCAATTGTTTGCCAAATTTGGTTTCGAATTACTCTCTTATTAGTCTATGTTTACCAATCAAAATAGTCTAAGTGAGCATGAGAGTTAAAAGAAATAAAGATAATCAAAAGAGATAAGATTATTCCATCTCCAAGAAATCAAATAAAACCCTAATGAAATTGAAGATGAAACATGAATATTAATTTAAATTAGGAAAATGATAAATGTCTTTGATGAAAACTAAAAGTATCAGGAAAAATGAAAAAAAAAACAAAATATAATGAAAAGTCAGAGCATCTATATTTATATGAATTTTTTAACTTTAAATAACATTGTTGAATTTTTTAACTAAAAAATGATATGACGTTACTTGATAAACAACTTATTTAATAAACTATGTATTATAAATGCTCTCATCATCAAAATTCATGAAATCCAACAAATGATGCATGATGTATACTAGGTTATCACTAAGTGGGGATAGAAATTATTTTAATTTTTTTTAAAAATGATGTAAATCAAAATTACTTAAAAACTTTAAAAACTTAAAGTAAATTTAATAGTATTTAAAAATACCAAAATATTTGGAAAATCAAATTTGTTACTACTTTAGATAAGGAAGCAACAAAAAGTTGAAAACCAATCCTTAACAGAAAAAAAAACCAAATTTATGTTGTATCTAGTTTATGAAATTAGATTTCCTACATTTCTTGTTATCACTCAGTCACAAATTTGGACTGTCAAATATATTAAACAATTCATATTTTAGTTGTTTATTTTAAATGACTTATGTGTTAAAATATGATTTATTTGATTTTCATCATACTGTTATATCATTAATTTGACTGTGTGATTGCGTCAAAATTCTTGACAGTTGAGAATTTGGGTTCCTATTTTACTTGTATTTTGAAAAAAAAATTGAAAATCTACCAAAATTGCTTTGTTAGGGAAATATTTAAAATTTATTCAAGTATTTTATTTTGTTAAATCATATCTTAATTGTGCAACAAGAGAGTTAAGAAACGGTGTCGTTGAGAAGAGGCATTTTTTTTTTTTTTTTGTGAATATTGAGCAGATACATTGACACACGAATGGATATAATAGATTTTCCTAATTCCTTTGCTTACAAGGAATTTCCTCGATTCTTCTTCTCTGATCTCAATCACAATTTATCTCTCTTCTTCGCTCTTCTTTCTCTTTTCTCTCTTCTGGTAAGCAATATCGTTTTCCATTGCAATTCTATTTCTATTTCTCCTTTTTGGTTCATCAATTGATCGCTACCTTCGTAGCAAACCCTAATTTCGTAATTTCCTTCTTTTTTCTTTTAACCTTTGTTCTCTGCTGCAGAATTATTGCCATGGCTAAGAGCTCGTTCAAGATGGAACAGCCACTTGGTTCGTTTTTTCTCTTTATTTTTGTTTTAACCGTTTCTGCATGCTATAGTGCATTTTTAATTAGGATTTGAAATTGATGCTTGTGATTCTCGGATAATACTCGAGGGCATTTGAATTTTCATGCATCGGCTTTGTAATTTTGCATTTGGGGTTTAATTGGGGCTGTGAAATTTGTATTTTTGAGTCTCATTATGTGTCCTCCCTGGAAAATTGAACTTCTTTTTTACTGAATGAGTAATTTTGTATTTTCCGTTTCTTTTTTCTTTTATTTAGCATAGCGTGAAAAATGACCTATGCTATATTACTTAAATATGCACTTTCCTTGCATTTGTTAGTTCAGACTTCAGATGTGTGTTTTACTTTTGGTTTCTACATGATATGATGTGATGATATGTTACTTTACTTCATATGAATTAGGCTGGTTGTTATTAGTGAGTCATGCCTTTTTTATTTCCTCTTTAAACTCGCGGCGATCTGATATTTTTGTCTTGGTAAAGAAAAAACTCTATGAACTAAACATCATTAGTGGACTAGTGATGTGAAAACTTGCATTTGTTTTTTCTAATCTGTGCAAACATTTCATGCCAGAGAGGAGGCAGGCTGAAGCATCTCGGATAAGGGAGAAGTATCCTGACAGAATTCCAGTAACATCTTATTTTCTGCTGTTTGCATATATCATTAATTCATTATATTCTCATTTTTTTTGCTGATTAATTTGGTTGATGTTTCGATGTAGGTAATTGTTGAAAGGGCAGAGAAGACTGACGTTCCTGAAATTGATAAGAAAAAGTTAGTTTCTTCTGTTCTTTGGAAATTGCAATTGTTAATATTGGCACAGTTTATTTACTCCGAGTATTAGTGTTAGTACTTTTTGAATGTCGAATAGCTTTTCCTTTAAATTTTGTAAAGTATATTTTATACACTCTTATATTGTTTGGGTATGGATTGAAGCTATATATACTTTCTATATTGAAGTCTTATACGTATTGTAAACTGTAAGAGGTTTGGATGATTCCTGACTCTCACTTAATATCATCTCAACCCTCCATAATTGAAGGAAAAAAAATGGCTGTGAAAAAATGTGGTTCAAAACTTAGAAGAATGAATAACGTGGCTGGAGCGTTGATCTTGCATGAGTATGAGTGTGTTTGATGTGGTCTATGTTTTCATATGCCTTTGTTAACTGTAATAGATGCTTCAAATTCTTACTCCATGGAGAACATTGACAATCATTTGAATGTTCAAGTGAATACATGCCATCTTGTTTCATCTCTTTTGTTTCCTCTTTATTTATGGTGTATTATTGTTCTTTTTTGGATGAATGTAGGTATCTGGTCCCTGCTGATTTGACTGTTGGCCAGTTTGTGTATGTGGTGCGGAAGAGAATCAAGCTGAGTCCCGAGAAGGCCATCTTCATTTTTGTTAAGAATATTTTACCACCAACTGGTAATATATATGGATTTTGTGGGTGTGTATGTGGAATATTATTGTTCTTATGGTTCATTTTGTGAAGTGAGCTGTGATTTTCTGTTTATGCAGCGGCAATGATGTCTGCAATTTATGAGGAAAACAAGGATGAAGATGGATTTCTATACATGACTTACAGTGGAGAGAACACATTTGGGCTTGTGTTCTGAAATAATCCATGACTGGTAACCAACTGAATGGTACTTCCTAAAATTGACCAATGTGAAGAAGTCAGCTTAATTGTAAATTCTCTGGTTTGATGGTTTTATGTAAAGTTTATTATGTCTACTGGAACTTATTTGAAAATTGTCGTGTTTCTATCAGTTCTAAATTGCATGAGTTTAAGGGTATATTCTTAGTTCACACCGTTGATCCCTGACCTGCATCTCTGACTGGTGTCATACAATTGTAGTTTACATAATAAAGGAGTAAAATCTCGTCTGTGTTCAAATTTAACAAAATGGAAGAGAAACAGAGACTAGAAATAAAAAATTATATCCTGATTTTGCAATAAATTTCGATCAATTGGAGTGTACCAACATTTTTTTAACAATGGTGATAGCTGGCCTAGAACAAATGATCTTGTATATAACTAATAACGAGTTACATGATTTAACCTAATTTCATGTTTTTCCTTATTTAATGAGTTACATGATTTTATGATTTTTAATATAATTAATAATGAAGTGTTTGAGAGGATGTTTATTTGACTAATGTAACTCATAAAATTATAACAGACAAAATATTGTATGTGCTGAGAGTGTAATTGAATTTTACACTGATTTTAGTAGAGTAAGATAACCTTATACCATAATTTTTTTTAGAGGACCTTATACCATTATTTGATGACAATGGAATGTTTGTTAAACATAATAATTATTTTATACTGATTAGATCACATCGACCACTAATTTACCAAATTTTGTGATCCTCTGCTTAAATCCTTTCTTTTCTTATGAAATAATTAAGATGGGAGTCTGCCTTCTACTGTTGAAGCCACCACAACTTGATGAATGCACTTCTATGGTGAATAGTCTTTACAGCACTGAAGAAGTATTTATTCTTGAATTTTAGTATCATAATTTACAGAATTTCTATATTCAGCAAATAGTTTTTAAACGTGTTACTGTGTTAGTCATTGACCCAACGATTAGTATCTTTTTGTCAACATGACAATTGACCAAAATATATATCAACTTTGTTGATTAATAATTGTCGAAAATTTGATTGTTCACTTTTGGAGCCAATCTTTTCAATTATATTTTTTTCCACTCATAAAACTTAAATCCAAAATCTTGAGGGAATCAAGTTTAGAATTATTCAGATGAAAAGATTTGTTGATACCTAACTATTATTATTAAAAAAGAAACATACTATTTAATATTATCTTTATTTCTATACCTAGGGATATATATTTTAAATAAAAATAAAATAAAGTCTTAAATATATTTTTGGTCCATGTAATTTAACGCTTTTTTTGTCTTTATCCTTGCAAATAATTATTTTTGGTTTAATTATTGCAAAATGTGTTTATTTTAATTTTTCTTTTTAAAATGCTTTAGATAACGCATTGAAAATGGAAAAAAAATGTTATCTAAAACATCTTAGGGACAAAAACTAAAATAAACACGTATTACAAGGATTAAAATGAAATAAAATATTACAAGAAACACATATTAGAAGGATTAAAACGAAATAAAATATTACAAGAATAAAAATAAAAAATTACTAAATTACAGGAATTAAAAATATATTTAAACTTAAAATAAGAGAAGAGAAAAAGGTTTAGAAGTTATAAATAAATAATAAGAGTAAGAAAATAAAATAATTAACTGAAAAATAGTGTGAGGTTGTTAAAAAGAAATATCAGAACTTGAAGTTTAAAAACTCATGGAGGATAAAACCGTCTGATAAATGTGAACATCAAAATAAGATATTCTCTTTATTATTAGTAGTATAGATAATAACAAATACTTGGTTTACTTCATTTGATATCAATAAGGCTGTCCAGAGTTCCATCCTTATGCAGATTTGCTTCTCCAAGCTACCATAGGAATCAAAATATTTCTACTAGTTATGTTGATGTGGATTGTATTAGAGCTGCCCACTTTCTTGCAAATCTCGGCACGATTCTTTTCTGGTTATTTGGGATTCTCCTTCTCCCCTCCAAACTATTCTTGAGCATGATAGTTTAGGGTGATTTGTGTTTTTATTTTTCCAATGAATAAAAAAACATGAAGATCAATCAAAATTTTAAACTTTATTTCAAAAATGCCCAGAGATTTAATTAGTTTTATTAGTGATAAAATATAATGACATTAACCATAATCCAAGGAGTACTTTTTCAACCAATGAATCTGAGTTATATGGTTAATAACTTAATAAATACTTCTTGAAGTTTGATCATTTTTAGTGTTTTTTAAATTATTAATTATTATTTTTCTTAATGACAAATTTTATTTATCTTTTTTAAATTTTAGTTAATTGTGCTCTTAATATTTTTTATTTTTCTATATTTTTTTAGTTATGCTCTCAATTTTTATTTTATTTTATATTAAACTTTGTTCTGTCTATAATGATATCTCAGCTGATCTATAGTTGCATCTAAATATGTATATTTGGATTAAAGTTTATTATTTTGGGATTGGATATTTATTTAGTCTTGTTTTCTTTTAAAAGTAATAAATGCCATATTTCCATTATTAAATGCTCTTTTACATTAGTTATGCATATTTTTTTTATAATATTGTGTATTTTAAGGTTTATTTGTTTTTAAAAAATAAAATGAAATAAAAGCCAAAAACTAACCCAAGTCAAATTTCTTCTGATTGGATGGAAATGGATTTGAATTTTAACATAGAGTGATTGGATGAATAAAAAAAATTGGATTAAGTTTTCTCTTTAAAACTGTTTGAATTCAATTCTAACAAACTTAATCCTGTCATCGATGAGTTACTTCAAAATTGGCGAATTAAGCGTGTTTGATTTTGCGTTTGAGACTCTTCAACGTGCCTATGCTTGATTTGGCGTTTGGGTCTCTAAATAACAAGTGTAAAATACATGAAGCTATAACAAATTGCTTTGACTCGCATTTGGAAATTTAACACGAAAACGTAGAGCGCAACACCATACTAAATACGCTTTAGGTTTTGAGCAACTTCTATTAAAACAGAGTTTAAAAAAAATTAAAATAATATATCTTAATATTGAAATATAAAAAAAAAACTTCACTGATAGTTTATTTGTGTTCAATTAAATTAAAAAAAATCTAATATTTAAGCTGATTTGACATCGATTTCGTTTAAGTGACACAAAAAACCAACCTATCCAACCCTATTTGTACCTTTTAGTTTCCATTTGTTTCAAATGCAAATATAGGTTGTGTAAAAAGTAAAATAATGTTATATTCAGTTATCATAATTTAAATTTAAATATTTGTTTGAATTAATTTAATTACAAAATATAGATTTTACAATATAACATTTGTAAAACATCACCCTGCAGTTTGCACAAATGGTGGAAACTGTAAAATTTGTTCACTGAGAGCAGTCCCAGAAAGATAGATATGGAGGGTAAAAATTTATAACAAGATTAACATCCAACATTTTTTTATAAACAAATGCAAAAATATAACAATAACAAGTTAATCTGGACTGTTGTACTAGAAAGAAAAACCAAAGCATAATACTGTAATAATAATTTAAGAAACAAGCAAAACACTTTTACTAGAGCATCATCATGTATGTATTATTTACCAAAGCTATTGAAATGAAACTGTCTGTCCAAGAAGCAAGCGAGTTTTCACTTGGAAGTCCTTTTCTGGTACTGATTCTTGACCCATTTGAGGCCAGCAGAGGTTCCACTCTTCACCTTCTGGGCACCCACAACTGCTGCAGTTTTGGCCTTGTCCATCCCAGCTGATGCCACAGACTTTGCATCTGCCATTTTCTTGCTGCTCCCACTCTTCTTTGTCTTCGTCTTCTCCTCCTCCTCATAGTGGTCACTGCCAAACCCTCCACTTCCCCATTGGTCAGACCAACTTGGTGCCTTGCTCCCCATAATCTAGCTTTCAAAAAAATTTCAATTCACATTATTGAGTGTAAATCGAGTGCGTGTTTGATTTCACGTTGTTGAACCATTCAAGATTCACATTAAATATCAGTTACCATCATGTTAGGTAAATATTTACACGTTTAGTGTCAGATTGAAGAATTGACTCTTCTTTTTTTTGTCCTGGGTGCTGGGTTAAAGACTAATCTTGATTGAAGTGTGGCTATCACTCCGCTGGGTTGGTCCAAGAAAATTTTGCACACAGTGAGAATTGAACATAAGTTCTCTCATTAAATAAATCATTTCCAATGACACCTTACATCACTGGGTCAACCCATTGGGTTTGAAGAATTGACTCTAGATCTAGAATTGATTTTTGAGTTAAAATAACATTGGGTAGCTTTTGTGTTAAATAAAAAAATTTATACCGAATTTTACTCCTAACTTGCTTCAAGAATAAAAACCGCCTAAACCTAACTCACTTCCTTGCAAAAAATCAAAATCAATTCAAACCAGAATCAATTTCACAAACACTCACCCAAACACATACTGATTCTAATCAGCAATCAGAGTTCAGAGACTATAGGCACAACATAATATAGTGGCGAATTGAAAAAAAAAATTAAGAGATAAATATTAAAGGACAAAAAAAATTGCATTTTATCTATTCTAAGTCGCACGCGTTTAAATTAATGGCAAGTACACACGCGGTAACGTCGATTGTGACAGATAATCAATACGATTATTCAAATGAAAAGAAGAAAAAAATAGGGGGTTATGAATTGGTGAGAAGATTTAAACCAAATCATATCAATTTTCCTTTCAATAAGATCTCTGAACGAATTCAAACCAAAGTTTGAAGAGCTTATCAACCAAAATTCACTCGCTCGCCCAATAAAGAATAGATTACAGATAGATCAAGTTATGAATCGAAATAATAAAAGACACCCAGAAATTTTATTGGTTACAAAGAATTGTTGAGAAATTTATGGGTGAATGAACTATAGGTTAAACGAGTTTTCTGTTTTTCAATTTATTTCATGCATGTACACATGAAGATATAGAGAGACCGTATTAATTAAAGGACTCGAATCAGATATATATATATATAGAGAGAGAGAGAGAGAGTGTGTACCTTTGTAATTGGTTGGTGAGAAAGGAAGAGATGGCGATCTGAAGAAGGTAGAGTATGGAACAACGGTGGTGGGGTCGAATCGAATGGGAAGCCCTTTTGTTTTGTTTTGATGCAGTGGCCAACTGAGCTGAATTACGCGCTTTTATACTAAAGCCTTTCACTTTTACTGTCATCAGTTGTTCACTGTTCACTTCTGTTTCTACTTTCTTGTTCTCTTTTAGTACAACTGTAGTCTGCGGCCAAGTCACTTGACTGTTTATTTATTTTTATATATATTTTGCTTGTTTTGGTTTTTATTCTTTTAAATTAGGTGATATTATCCGCTACATGTAAAGGTTAAATAAAGTAATAAATAAAGGATTTTTAGACAGATCAAATCATAAATTGTTATATACTACTGCACTCCTTTGTTGCTATGATACTTAATTAACTAGTTCATTAAAATAAAGAAAAATAATAAATAATAAATTTAATTAATAATAATAACTTTTTCTTAAATTTATGTTTTTTTTCAAAATTATTTCTTGTAGTCAATATTTCTCTCTTTATTAGTTGTTTATCAATACATTTTTTTTAAATTATATATATTTATAGTATAAAAATAATTAATGTAAGGAATATTATATATTTAGTCTTATAAAAAAATAATCATTATTTTTAATTTCCATCTTATAAATTCCGTCTTATAAAATAGAAACAGAAGAGAAGAGGGAGTATAAGTTATTGACTTGTATAATACTCTCGTGTCTTTAATTAAAGACACTTTTAACAAGATTACACATATCAATAAAATTAAATAAATTAGTTGGTTTAATTGGATTTTTTTAAAAATATTACTAATATCTATCAATTTTACTCTTGTTTGTAATTATTAATTTGTTATATGTGATGCGAAAATATTAAAATCAAAGAGCATTACGGATCACTATTAATAAAAAAATATATATATCTTGAGTATTTAATAATAACAAATAATGAAAAAATTAAATGCTTCACAAAAAGTTGTAAAGTACCTTATAAAAAAGACAAATATTTTTGTCAGCAAAATAAATAAATAAATATTAATATGGGTATAAGGGATACCTAAATCAATTTATGTGTGTGTGTTTTATTTTTAAAAAATTATACACAATTATTATTATGAGCAATAAAATTGAAACAATCTCATATTAGTTAATTCACATATTCAATGTAAAAAACATATGTCGTTTAACTCTAAAGAAAAAGCTTAAATAAAATTTGTGTGCCAATAAAATGTATGAGTTTTGATTTTGGTTTCTGCAAAAGATATTCTTTATTTTTTATCCTTTGAAATTTGAAATCACTATTTTTTGTCATGTGAAATGAGTGAATTTTTATTTTAGTCTTAAAAAACATTTTTCTTTGATTTTTATCCTTTCAAATCTAAAATTACTATTTTTAGTTCTTAACATTCATTTTAAAGTCCCCTAAAAACACATTCATTTTAAAGTAAGTAAATAGCATTCATTCTTTTGTCACAAAAAAAAACATTCATTCTAGGAATTTGGATTTATTTATTTTTGAAAATGCCACATGTTAACAATTGACATAGTAGAATAATACTATAAATGCTAGTGGATGTTAGTTGAGATGATTACTTGATGTCCTTTTTTATATGACTAATAATTTAGGTGAATTGAATATTGGAGACTCATCAAGAATTAACGAATATCACATAAAAAGATAAAAACAATGATTTCATGTTTTTTGTAAATTTTATCCCATAATTTATCTAAATTTGTGAATTTTGGTTTAATTACATGATTACCATGGCATTTTCCTTTTACTACATTAATAACATTTTACACTTATTTCTCTAAAAAAATAGAACATTTTACACTTCTAATTCATATTAAATATTTGTTACTCACAGTTTTTTTTTTACTTATAAGAGCTAGATGTTTTTAGACGCATATAGATCCAATTATATGATGACTGAATTGTAATTAGTTTTGCTTATTATATAATATGGATGTATATGATATGACTGAATGTGTATCTTAGCCAACACTCAATACATACAACATTCCACACAACCCCACTATCTATGATCCTTGTCATTTTCTTCTTTCAATTCTTCCAAATATCATTAAGAACTCAATCAACAAACCCATTATTCAATCACAAACCTTCGACAAAACGAATTCGTTTCTTCTTATTTTACAAATTCACTCACACACTGCAATTCATTTGTTTTTCCAATGAGAAGAGTACATGTTTTGACAACTCGGGTTTTGTATTATTATCCCATTTTTCTCCTTATGGGTATTCTCCGTTCAACTAGTGTTTTTTTTTTCTAGTCATATGATTATCATTTTGGAAGCTATGACCAGTGTTTAATCGTGACAGATCTCTAGATGCCAGTGGTGTGGAATTTTCTTAAGGAAATTCAACATTCGCGAACACATGCGCACACAACTGCACACACACAAGATCAAATATATGAAAGTTTCACCCAAAAATAATAATCAAATATATGAAAGAATAAAAAAAGTTATATACTTTGAAGACTAGTTGATAATCTCTCAGTCAACTTTATATCAAATGTTGAAGCTATCTAAAACTTAGTGTGTATAATTATTAAGATAATATTGTACTATTCAATAATTTAATTTGTTGAGTTTGTATTTTATAAAAGTTATTAGATAGAGTGCTCAATATCTTCTTCTTTTTAGACAAAAGTGTTCAATATTTTAATTATTTAAGAATATTGACATCCATCCAAAGAAAATGATATTCCCACCAAGTAAATCAGGCAAGGCTTACTCGCCCCAATCACATTGTTCCCTACAAAGGGAGATATAAGATTGGTTTCGTGATAAAAGTAGGAGGGAGAAAGGGAGGGATAAGTAGTGGATTCAAGTTCTCCACTAACAAAAACTAACATATTAACAACTAATATCAGTTTATAAAAAAAACTAACATATTAACAACTAATATTAGTTGATAAAAAAAAACATTGATCCCTACAAATATTTCACAATGAATCCTTAGCATCGAGGCCTCCAAACTGTTAACACCGTTGAGTAATTCCTTTGTACTAAGCACTAAGCACTATATGCATTTAGCATCTTCTTGTTTCAGCAAGTAAAGTATCACAATATATTGTCTCCACTTTATCATCTGAAAACCTGTCAAATAGGGAAAATCAGGTTTAGAGCCATTTCTAATCTCCTAGATGCCTGAATTGAGTCAATTAGTAACTTTCACGAACTCAGTAATCCTAGTGACATATCGGGAACTTCCCATATGAGTTAAGAATTCAGCAGTTCAAAATGGTTTAAGGATTTAGAAAATGGAGTTTGCTGGAAAGTAAAAACCTATCAAGCCCTTGTATTCATTCTTGACCATTTTTTCTGGGCTAATTACTCTAACCTCCCTATAAATTAGTTCTTACTATTCTTGACCATTTTTCCTGGGCTAATTACTCTAACCTCCCTATAAATTAGTGCTTACTATTCTTGGCCATTTTTTTCTGGGCTAATTACTCTAATTTACCCCAAGTATGAACAACCCATCACACTTCATTGGTGCAATTAATACTAGCACCCAATCATTTTAAAGTACGTAAGAGAATTGCACCAATCAGGTGTGATGAGTTGTTTAACTCTAATTTTACTTGGAGTAAGTTAGACAGCCCGCTTGATATTAATAGACACTTAAAGAGAGAGAAAAAAGAACCAATAATGGGACATGTAAGATAATGAGACAAGAAAAAAGAAATAAAGAGAAATATTGAGTATTTATACTGTTGGGGTGTCCAAAAATATCGGAAACATAAAGCCAGTTCTCTTGTTTGAGAAAAATACACTTGCAACCCTTATAGGCTAGTGCTAATCGTGGTAATACTATAATATTGGTTTTGACAAGATGGTGTAAAATTTGGTCACATGCTAATCTTAGTTTGAATTCTTATATATTTCACTTCCACTTCCTGCTTTTAAGGAGAAAGTTGTTAACCTTTTAGGAACACTTTCCAATTTTCCAGTTTGACACTCTTTCCTCCTAGACTCCTACCATAATCTAAATAAAGATTAATTTCCTCTATCCACTTTTTACGTTTTCTTATCCGTTTTCTCCTCTTTATGTTTTATGTGAAGGGCCCTCTGATTGGCTAGCTAACCAGAAAAAATTGTAGATGATAGATATTTTGCCTTGATGTTTGTTCCTCAGGAAATTGCATACTGAATAGTTCATAAAATTAGCAAACAGCAAGACATGTAATGTAGCAAGAGAGTTAACACAATTATGTCAAACAGTTTAATTTTGAACATATATTGGACTCTAATTATCATGAGCACAGCATTACATACATTAGAAACGAAAAGAAAACACACATCAATTCCAGAAGATTAAAAAACTAAGCAAGGATTTTGCTCTGTATTCGTCATGCTTTATTAAAGCATTGTTGAGTCAATGACATCTCTAGAGGCAGAGAATTCATATCAAATAGTAACCTATATTTGTGCACAAACATAAATTCCAAAGAAAAAGCAAAGAGAGAAAATATTAAAATTCATAATCAAAGCTAGTAAGTATCTGTAACTCGTAAGTTTATATTCTAGGATCACAAATCCAATCCGGATCAGATCAATGAATTGGTAACAAAGGGATGCTTCTCAGATGAAATCCTTGGAGAAAGAAACTTGCCTCAATCATTTAAAATGATCTTGCCTCCTCTAGTACAGATATACCACTGGCTAAGACACTGGTGTGCAACAACATTGAAGATGAGAATCATGAAGTACTTTTTTTGAAGCCCACTACTAACTATAGAATTCACAATAATTAATTACAACAAGTCTTTGATAAAATCAAGGTTTAGGGTATCACGAACAATAAGGAATAACCCCAGAATTATAACAAGCATAATTCCAGAAGACATGATCGTTTGCTCCACTTCCAAAGGAAGCTTTCTCCCACCCCTAGCAGCCTCAATAAGGATCAATGCCAATGTACCTCCATCTAAAGCAGGCAAAGGAAGAAGGTTTATAACTGCAAGGTTAATATTAAGTATCGCAGCAAACTGGAAGAGACCATCAATATTCGACCGTGCCACTTCTGCACCAACGGCAATGATGGCTACAGGACCCGAAACCTTACTAGCTGACTGGGAGAAATTAAAAAAAGTCTGCTTTAGCCCATCTAAAACATTAGATGCCAGACCCCAAAACTCTTGCCCAGTAAACTCCACAGCCTGCACCAGATTTTTTGGCCTAACCTTAGCTATGTTAACATTAGGGGCTAGCTGAACTCCAATTTTCCCGGTTCCATCAAAATTCTCATCTGGGGTGACCCTTATATCAAAATTCTGGTCCCCCCTTTTAATCTTGAGCAAAACATATCTCTTGGGGTTCCTCTTGATGACATCAACAACTTCAGAAACAGAACTAGGACCTGGTTTTGGAAACTCACTTCCATTGACCTCAAGGATCACATCCCCAGGAACCAACCCATCTCTTGAAGCAGCTGAAAAGGGTCTAACATCAGGCACAACCACCCCAGGAAACACCTCTTGCTCAGGTAAACCAACAAACAGGACTTGTGCAAAGATAATAGCAAATGCAAAAATGATGTTAGCAACAACACCAGCTGAAACCACAATCACCCTATCCAATATTGGTCTGTTCTTAAGCAAGTTCTCATCATCAACAGGGATATCACTCTCTGGATCATTATCAGGGAACCCCACAAAGCCACCAAGGGGAAAAGCCCTGATGGAATATTCAACATTTTTGGCATTAAACTTTGCTAAAACTGGACCAAAACCTACAGCAAACTTACTCACATGGATTCCTTGGAGAGAAGCAGCAAGGAAGTGGCCACTCTCATGCACAACAATGATTGCTGTCAACACTGCAGCAGCCTCAAGCACAGATTGAGGCCCTTCAAAGTTTCCATAATCAAAACCAGCAATAGACCAAGTCCTGAAATCCAACCTGTTTCTGTTTTTACCGTGCAAAAATTGCTTCTTGTTGCAAGTGAAGTTCACACTTGTTGGGGAAATGAGTGGTTTTGGGAAGTGGGTTTTGAGCCTCAACCATGGTTCTGAAATGGGTGACTTTGAATTTGCCAATCTGATTATGGAACTGGAATGTAAAGGTGGAGAGGGAGAGAGATTTACGACCATGGCTTCTGAGGAGAAGGGTGGACAACATAGAAAGTGGAATTGGATAATTCGTTCTGTTATTTAATTTAATATATAATTTTTTTCTCTTGTTTTGGACCTGTGGAGGAGAAGTGAGTGACATGTCTTCCTCTTATTTCCCACAAGCTGTTGTGTCTGTCATTTAATCATTTTTCCTTAGTTTCCGATAATGTTTTGCTATTTATATTTTTCTGTCAAGCCCAAAGTAGAAAATAGTTATGCACTTCTTTTGGGTATGGTTAAATGCACAACCTTTTTGTTTTGTTAAGTACACCACCCTGATTTTCTTTTTGAGTAAATTACTCGGACCTCCATGAGATTTGTCATTATTACACCCTATATCTCTGTTTTTGAATCCTACAAAAAAAGTTCCCTAATTTTTGGACTTCTATTACACTAACCCTCTCTTAGGCATAAATTGTTACATCGATCCTCTCTCTTATGTTTTGTTTGGTAGAGGCAAAAGAAGATAGAAAATGAGTGAAATAAACAATAAAATTATGTGGGACCTACACTTTTACTCTATACTTTAGTTCAAAATTTTCATATATTTTCTTTCTACTCTATCAAAGATACACTTAGGCATAATAAATGTTACACATCAACCCCCCTTAGGGGGCTCATAATGATGTGAAAAAAATTGGAGAGGTATGAGTGTAGTAAGAGCAAACCTTAGAGGGAATTTTGTGTAACTTATGTTTTTATTTATGAAAAATCCTTCATAGAAACTCATTTTTCATTGATTTTGAATCAAAACAAAACATACTTCTTCTGATTTTTTTTAATTATGATATTGGTACAAAGTTGTCCCGTCAAAAGTAATGATAAATTTTTGTCAAAGACTTAAACACACATAAAGTGAGTATTCTCCTTCCAATATAATTTATTTCATACTCAAAGACCTTGAAACAAAACAAAAACATAATCATTATGTTACTTTTCAATTGTTGGATTTAAAAAAAAGTTTTCATTTAACTATCATTTTTAAAATTCAAGATAACATTAATTACTCTTTTATCAATTATACCTTTATTTTTCACCTAATATTTAATTAATTTACACTTATGTTTTATTATGGAATAAAAATGAAGAAGAATAAAATAGGAAAGTTTGCATCTATTTTATTTGAATTAAAAAATTTATTATAATTTTTTATTTGTATGTAAAAATCTTAAAAGACTGATAAAAAAGATGAAAGTGGGTATTTATGTTTGTACTGTGGTGTGTGTTCCCAATACAAAACAGAGATATATTTGGTTGTGTTGTGAACTAAAGTTGTTTTTACTGAGAACGAACATCCTAATACAAAATAAAAACACATTTTCGTTTTATTTTAAATCAACATAAACATGTTTTTGTGAAGGGTATTCTCGTAAACAAGATAAACTACAGAAGGGTGGCATACATAGAATAAATGAGTGTGTCTTTAGCAATGCTCCTTTGCTTTGTTCACACCAATAGACTATAATGGTGGTTAAATAAATATATATAGTTTTTCAATTTGTAATATGTTGACTTCATTTTAAAACTTATAATGTGTTGCTAGATATTTGATTTTAAAAATTTATTAAGTCAAATCAATAAAAGAATTTTTTTTCCTGTGAGAATCAATAGAATCTCCAAACTCACTAACGGATTTATTTTGGTTTGATTTGGTTCAATCAACCTTTTTAACAAATATCTGTAGTCAAACTTACTTTAATTTCTTTTTCTCTCCATCACAGAATTATAAATTAATTGATATGACTGATACGAATGTAACGTGATAATATTGTTTTTTTTAACTATTTGTTTATTCTCTCTATTATTTTTGAAGTTGCTTCAACATGATTTTAGATTATGTTGAAACAAAGGTAATTTCCTTTCTTCACTTACCAATGGCAATGATGGAGAACTTGAGCTTCATTCATGGAGAGATTCATTCACCACTTAATTACAGCCGATTTAGTTACAACAGAGTAAATAAATCCCTTGACTATAGCTTTTTCGATAAATTAATCAAACTTATTGATGCCAATAACCAAATTGGGATTACAACTATTTAAACAAACCAACAAAATCGGGTAGGTGGTTGATCTAAGACGCGTAACTTAAAACTAAATATGCACTAATCAACCATTTTCATGAGCAAATCATTCACAATAATTTGCAATACACAAGGAGATTAGTGTATAACTTTGGGGACAATATATAACCCATAAAAAGCAAAACAAAATCTCAAATGAGATGAGGTGTGATTTTTTTTCTAAGAATTGAAGATCTTATTATTGATTTCAATTTCTCTTATTACAAGCAAATTCCACTCTAGAGGAATGGATTTTTTGCATCTTATTTTTGAACAATGAAAGCCTCAACTTTATTTTATTATCATTCTTTATCAAACAATTTCACTAGGTGGACTACAATTGCAACCACAACAACCATGGATGCAATCCTTTACGCAACGAGGACCAGCGCAATGTAAACGATCACAATCTGTCTCGAATTCGCACTTGGTACATGCATCAGATGCATCCACAAAACCTGCAAAATTTGTTCACCCAATCACCCTTTTGTCAAAACCTTAATTAACGTACACTTAACTAAAAAAAATTGTTTCATGAGAGCAAATACTCGATCATTTCACAAAAATTTGCATTACATGCAAACTACTCTAGATAATAAATTAATTCTAAGTAAATATAATTCTATACAAGAGACAAAAAAAACGAAGAATTCTAGCCCAATTGAATATGATTTATAAGTGTTATAAATTCCTAATACTGTGTTCAATTCCTATTAATGAAATAAAATACAAGATACAAATAACAGAGAAAAATCGAGAGAAATACCAGATGCTATGAGAAATAAAACTATCAAGCAAGGAAACAACGATGAAGCTTTCACCATTTCGTGCCTTTATGTTGAAAGTGATATTCAATTCTTTTTTCTTTGATTATACAGAGTTGTATTTCTGAAGATTATTTATAATGATAAACAATTTTTTCTCTCATAATTAATGGTTCATTGTTAAATATTTGAGGCAAATTTGATTTTAACTTTTTGATAGTTTTAATTAAGGAATATATTTATTATTATTTTTACATAAAGTGCATTTAAAATGGAGAAACATTACCAGCCAGATATAGCTAAGTTAATCGGATAAGTATTTAAATTGTTGTAAATATTTTTATACATATTTTTTATTTTTATGGATAAAAAATGAAAAAACATTAAAAATATTTTTTTATGAAGTCTTCCTAATAAGTTCCTTATTAAAAAACAACAAATACATTATAATAAATTATTTCAATCATTTAAAAAAGTAAATATTAAATATTTTTACAATAAAAATTCTTACTTTTGTCTCCTTAATCAATACTGCCATTTATTAATATCCTTTTTAGTTTTTTAAAACCAATCTATAAAATAGTTTTTAAAAAATAAAATATAAAACACAAACACAACTTAGTTATACTAATTAACATTTAGTCTGTTTGAATAGAATTGTAATTAGTGTTCTTGAGTAATGTTTTGAGATTTAATCTTGTAGAAGAAAAAAATATGATTTGGATGAGAGATTCATTAAGGTTAAGTAGTAGTTTTTTTTTGCTGATATCTTGATGAATATTTCACACTAATATTACAATAACAAAAAAATCACACCTTAATTTTACTTTTTTAGCCGATATTATTTATGCTTTAATTCAAAAGTCTTAATGTTTATGCTTTAATTCAAAAGTCTTAATGTTTGTTAAAACTAGTTCATAAGTTAGTTGAAAGTTTAAAAATTAACTGAAATTATGAATTATAAGTTAGTTAGGTGTTAAAAAAATTGGAAACTAATCGAAAGTTTAGAAGTTAGCTTATTTAATTTATTTTGTAAGACTAGTTAATAAATTAGCTGATGTATATCAAATGATATAAAATGACATATTTAATATTTATAATATTTGAATTTATTTTTAATAACTTATCATCTTAAAAAGTAAGACATATTTTTTCTTTTACGAATTAAATCGATAAAATAAAAATTATGTAAGGAATTGAATTAGATCATATAATTTAAAAAATATAAAAATAAATCAACAAATAATTGTAAAGTTAATATAAGTAAAGAAAAACTCAAATCTTAAAATACAATATAATGATCATAATTGATAATTAATAATTGATAAGTTGATTCTCATGTACATATAAAAACATAAAAATAACTTATAAATTACTCAAATAAATTCATAATCTCTTCGAAAGTCTTAGCAAACATAAAACTCTTTATAATAATGTACTATACGATATTTGTTTAGAAAAATAAAATCTTGCTTTGCGAATTGACGGTTACACCACATTTTTTATATATGCAAAGAGAAATTCATAATTTTTAATCAATCTTGCGTTACGAATTGGCTAGCTTACACAGTTACACTACATTGTAATAAAATATTAGTAAGTATCTTGTGCGGATACTTTTAAATATAAAGAAAATATAAAAATATTTAATTACCTATTTTGACTAATTAAAATAAAAGTTTAATAGTAACATTATAATATTTTTTTACATTATCATCCAATCATAAATCATACCATTAATATAATTTTTAAGATAATTATCATAATTATTTGAATTGGTGCATGAAGTCCCATTTGTGTGTCCTCATCCTTTGTTAACACCATGAAGTGCAATATGTGTGTCCTCAAGTAGAGTCTGTAATTTCTCACATTTGAAATCAACAAACCCTTGTTGTTGTTTTGTTTGTAAGTCTCGTAATCTTTGATTTGGTAAAATTGTTTGAGTGTGAGATGAATCAATTGACACAACATTAGAGAGGAGAGTCGGAGCAGAAGTCGGAAGGAAGTAAAAATGACTTTTTGTTGTTTGAAAAATGAGAGGTAGTTGGTGAAGTGGCTGGTGGAACTTCAAGGAAAGGGAAGATTAGAGTCAAAAGCGTAAGAGGAGGACATATTTTTACTCAAACGGCGTTAAATTTTAACATAGTTGACATGTAAAATTTTAATAACATGACATAATATGATTGGATGCCACAGAAAAAGAGACTGTGTTTGAGACAGGTGATTTGAGTCCGTATTAATAGTATTTGAATTTATAATAATTTAAATATTATATTTAATATTTTAACCAACTTAGTCAAACTTTTTGATTATTTATATATAAATTTTAATTTTTAACACTATCATATTTAATTTTCTAAAAAATACTTTAACAATAGAGTTCCACGCGTATTATGCCCCATTGATCGTGGAATTAAGTTCGAAGGATAAAAACCCTAACGTAAGTACTTGGACTATAGCACTAGAACCCAAAGCTTGTGCTTTTAATGCAAAAAAAAAATCTCAAGTATGCTTACCTAGGAGATTGTCTCTCAGTTCACCCAATGAGAGTGATTGTTTTCCCAGATGAAATGACAAACATAATATTTTTTTAAATTAAACTGTTTACATATATAATAACTTTTTACATTTAAATGAAATTCTCTTAGAATTACTATAAGTTTTAAATGTAGATCAAGAAAACTCTGTTACTTGTATATTATTGAAGAACTTATCTTCGTTGGATAAAAGAAAAAGAAAACATATATTTATAACCTATTGTATAATGATAACACTAAAATATGAAGAAGGATCCATTTGAAAAAGTTTATTTAAACTTATGTTTTGGCAAAAGTATCTGTATCTGTATAAGTGTGTGAGATAACTTACATAAATAATTTATGATATATTCATACATTGTTTTTAACTTATATATTTCAATAATCTCTTTATGTTAGTTTATGAAAATAACTTATATAAGTTATATTAAAACATTTTAATTACTCTTACTTTCTCTTTAATTATAAAATAACTTATATATAAATTAATGTACATAATAAATGCTTATTCAATAAATATTTAATTAAGTTGTTTACTCAAGTATGTTTTTTTACGAGTGTTACCTAAATATGTCCTAAATTCTTATTATGAACAAGTAAAAAAAATCTTATTACATGAAAGCACATTTTTAAGGGTGGCAAGTGGCAACAATACTCTTTAATCAACATCACATATAGAGACACATTCGATAACATGTTTGTAGTTGTCTACAAAGAGAACAAAAGAGGATAAAAATTAAGCAAATTATTAAGACCATTTCTCATCAAAGATTTCTTTATCCCTTATTTGTTTGGGAGTAAATAGAGTGAAAGAAAATAAGGAAGAAGATAAGATAGAAATATTAATTTCTTACCATTTGTTTGATTTGAAAGTAGAAATAGGAATGAGAGAAATTATTTCTCGGAGACTTAGCAGAAAAACACTTACCTTCTACTAATTTGTAGAATGGGAGGGAAAAATCTACTATCTCATTGTAATTTTCTTGTTTTTTTCAAATATAATATAAAATATAAAATATAATTTTTTTTTACTAAAAATAATAATAGATTAAAAATTAAATTGTTCTAACGAGTATAAAATATTTTTATATAATTTAGTTTATTTCTTTCTACTCTCTTTTTCACTCTTCTAAACAAGCGGAAATAAATTGTTTTATTTCTTGTATTCTTATATCTACTTATCTAAACAACGTATTTTCCACTCTATTTTTATCCTTCATATTTATTCCATTTTCTTAATTTCCTTTCTATTTTACTCTTAATCCAAAAGACAAAAAAACATTTGAATTGAATAAAAATTCTTTAGTTAATTAGTATAAAAAAATTTATATTTGACTTAATATCCTTTATTTAATAAGTTTAGAAAAAATTCTTTCTATTTGCGGAGAGAGAATTAAATAAAAATTTAAAATTTGAATTGAATAAAAAATATTTGTAATAGTAATTTTTTTCCTTTATTTTATCAACTAAGTAAAAATATATTATCATCCGTATACTTTTTTCTTAAAAAATCTCATAGATACTATAAATGGGAAGTCACCAAATAAAGATGGCTCTAATTTTGTCTAAATCTAAACGTATCTGCTTTAGTGGGCCTCCTGATTATGATTTGTTAGGAGTCATGACAAAAGGTAGAAGAGAGCAGGATTATAATCAAATCATCAACTTGTCGCAGCATGTAAAACCCAAGAGTGGTGCTCTAATCCTTGACCCACGAAAATAAAAAGGAAATTAGATAGTGGACGTGAACAAGTAACAAGAATGATGAATCTATGATGCTCCTCTCACGTCATTAATTAATTGCTTAGATTGACATAAAGAAAGGTGCCAAGTCTTTTATTAACTTTTAGCATCAATATTCAATAATAGACATAACATCACCTAAATATAGTTCCCTTTCAAAGAAGGAACGAAAACTTGGAAAATCAATGGCCAACAGCTCCACCACGGATCAGCTACCATCGAGCTAATTAAATTTCAAACCAAGTTAGGTTAGATTAAAATAATTTCAAACCTAATTTTTTATCAACCCTAATTAGGTCAACGCCTCAAGTTCGTCTCTTAAAATAGAGAAAATAAACCACACACCTTCCTTCTTTTGCTGTTAACTATCAGTATAACAGTTAAACATATATAATTAAACACAATAAAATAAAATAAAATTAGAAGCGTGTGATCAAAAAATTCAAAACTGCTCGTAGTGCAATTGACTGGTGGACCACTCGATTGGCTGGCTTTCCCCTCTCCTCAAAATTGAACTTCCCTTCCCTCCATGTTGACCATAAAGTTAAGCCCTAATAAAATAAGTCTCTTTTTCAATATTTTTTCTTCTTCTTTTTATTCTTTTCAGTTTTTGCATGAGTTATTATTTGAATCTCCAAAGGACAGGATAGTTGGAGAAGCATCACAATTCACAATGCCTGTCCCGCCGCTAGCTATGTATATGGGGACACAACTTATGGTATAGAAGTTAATGCAAAACACAATAGAAAGAAAAATTAAAGAACAAAAAAAGAAGTAAAGGGTATCAGGCCCCACTTGAGTTTGCACTTTCAAGAGCATAGCTAGAACTATCTTTTTATTTTTATTTTTTTTCTGAATAGCTCTCAACCATGAAGGATTGATTTGATTCCCATCATTAATTCTCCCTGTGTCCCCTCTCTGTTACCAGTCCCTAACATCATTCTCATTATTCTTCTCTCGCTTATATATGCATGAGAGTATCCCTCACTTGTGGGACAACAACCCCCACCTCCTCAATATAGCAGAGAATTTATAGTTCTACGTGCATATATTTATTATTTGACATAACTGGCATCGACACCGGGGACATTAAGTATCTCACATGAGTAGCTAGAGAAGATGACATTAATTCTTTAGACAAATGTACCGCTCAAGGGAGTGATTCATGTTCGGTATATCAACAAGTTTTACTTTAATTATTGTCGAAAGTCTAACACAACCCTTCTTCTTAACCTAAGCTCGGGACAGCCTATGAAAATATAGGTAGAGTTTTTAATAGGTTGTAAAGCTCATCACTTAAAAACTCAATCTTTGGTTTTAACTAGATCGAATGGTGTCAATGGTGTGCTCTATATAATTGATCTTATCTAAATATATTGTCTGTCTTAGTTTTCTGGGTATAGTTTATATATATCTGATGTACAACTTTATTCATTACTAATTCATTTTAAGATAAAATATAACATAATATCATATATATATAGTTCATCTTGATTCTCATCTATTCTAATAAGTTCATTGTTTTAGCAAACATTTGTGAAGAAAAGTGTTAGAAAATTCTACATCGAATGTCTGATTATATGATGAGATGTTCAATTTCAAATTTAGATAGTAATTAAAATTATGATTTGTTTTAGATTATATATACAAAAAATCTTTTACAAGGGTGGACCTAGATATACTTTGTCTTCTGTTTTGCTTATTGTTAATTTTTGAATTGCTATGTTTTTTTCTAGGATTCTCTCTATTTTTTTTGTATAAAATATAATGCAATAGAATAATGGATAGTGCAAGCTCTAATGGCCGACCTGATACACCAATTTTACCTACTTCTGCTGACGTTAATGAGCATTATATTATGCATTAATTTCTCATCGTATCATTGTTAAACTAGCAACGTGCCTGGAGGAAGCAGAAGATTTGAGTACTCGTGGGGTAGATGTTTTGGTTCCCAGGGTTAATATAGAGATGTGAGAAGACAAAAGATACCGAATCTAGGTGGAGAAGAAAAGTTGGTGGCAAGCAACACTTTCGATTTTGTGACCAAGATCAATATCTATACATCCTACCTAACACATATAGGCATACCGTGTTACATAACTCTTCTGCTTAATTAATGAGTATATATATTTGTTAATTACACCTATTAACTACATGCTTGGATTTCTCTCTGAAAAAAAAAAAAGCAATTGCTTGGATTAGAGTTTTCAAACTATAGTTTGAATGAATTTTTTCTTACAAACTAAGTTTGTAAAACAATCTTCATAATGCTTTTAATTGAAACTTAGTATCTAGCAGAATGTAGGTGCGCAACATAACTTTGAGGAATCCAAAACATATCACCCCAACTGAATTTAATGGACAAAAGCAAAACAAATAAACCAAACATAGCATTAAGTCTTCTGTTTAATTCATTCCTCTCGCGCCCTAATTCCAATTTATCTGAGAAAGGGTCTTCTTTGGTTAGCTTTATTTTGATTGACACAGTTTGTTAGAATAGCTATAGTACTAATTCCACCGGCCAACTAAACTTAGATATACACATTATACATGTTTATATATGTGTGTATATATCTACTTGCACTTCATCACCTACAGGTGGAGGAGAAGCAAGGTTCTTGGCATAAGAAACAAAACGACCACATAAAGAGAAAACAAAACATATAATTAACTAGATTCAGCTTAGTGGTAGAAGTTTTTTACACAAAGTTCTAGGTTTAAACCTTATTTTCACTATTATACACACAAAAAAAAGAAAAAAACAGACAGATTTATATGTTTGAAAAGAAATATATAACTCAGAAAATTAATAAAGGACAATTAAGGGTAAAATTAAGAGAGAAAAGAATGAATATGAGGATTGAACAAATAACATGAACATACCAGGGAGGATTTGAGATTGAGGGATGGAGATGGAAAGAAGTGCAAGATGAGATATTGACGCGGCTCAATTAAAACTACATGGCTTGTTTTCATGTAAACCATGACTTCAAATTGAGGCGCGCCAATACCTTGATTTGTGCTTCATACCACACTTCCCCCATCACCACCTATGATTCTTATGGACCTTGATTCTTTCTTTACTACTACAAAATAGGTTGTCAACGGTGGTTCTTTCTCCTTTCTATATGTCTACCCCAGATGCTGATTATGCCACTTTTCACCACTCTTTGCTCCTCTTAATGATCTTGAGACTAAAGAGGGAGCTATATATATAAGAAGGGGTAGAATCAGTTTGGTTAAATTTCCATGCCCCTCTATAGATGAGCCATGAAATGAAACACTGCGTGTGGAGAAGGGGAAAATCAAAACATCAAAACCGGATTGATTTCTTGTGCTTATTATGTACGTGTGCACTGTTTGACTATAACTATTTTAATTTCCATCTTCCACGAAGCCACCAGCCACCACGTAGGGGCCCGTATTTCTTGCATTTAATTTTTTTTTTTTTGCCTTTTTCTTTTCAGTGGTTCAGTTTGGTGAATCTTTACAAAATATAGTATTAGATTTTCCATACTAACATATAGGTTATTTTTTTCAAATCGGTTGGAATTGAATACGATAATATACAAAGGATTTTTCAAGGTCACACATATTCATTCAATCAATTGAGTCAGACTTTTTAATACACAAACATATACTGATTTATTATTTTTTTAGTTTAATTTTGCTATATTAAATATTTTATACTGAGTTTAATTAAAAAAATTAAATAATTTTCATGTATTTGTTGACCATATTAAATGGCCTTTTGTGTACATGGGTGGAGTTTGAAGTAAGTGCACACAAAAAAATTATAACTTTTTGAATAAGTAATGAAATCTCTTCAAATGATCCACCTCAACATTTACCTAAGTATCTTTAGATTGCATAATTTTAGTAATGGAATTAACAGAAAATATATAATATATTATAAAAATATTTATTAATTGGCAATTGAAATTAATAATATATATACTCTTAGGTCCTTAATATAAAGTAATTAAAAAATAGAATTACAGAGACCAATAAAAATAGATAAATTGGTTGGTTTTATTGTTTTTTTAATATTACTAATTTAAAAATATTTTATCTTAATAATAATCATTAACTTATTATTGGTGATGTAAAAATATTAATTAAAGTGTGAGAGTATTATGTCTACTATCAATAAAAAATACATATACTCAAAGTATTTTTTCTGAAAATATACTTAAAGTATTTAATAAGGGCTAATAATAAAAAATTATTATTTCATACAATTTTAAAAGTATAAAAAATATCATCAATTTTGTATATAGTGTATCTTGTATTATCGACAACAGGAAATAATTGTTTCGATCAATAAAAAAAAAAGGAAATAATTGTTTTAAAAATATAAATTTTTTTGAGCGAGGCATTAGTAATTGGAGTCTTAAGCTATCGCTTCATTTGACTTATTAAAAGATTTGTAACCATGATATTTTTTGTTAGTGGAGAAAAAAAAATCAGTGATAAAAAATGATGGGCTTCTAAACCGAAAAAGTATTTATAAAAACTACTAACGTTTATCGGCATCAAAGAGACGAGCGCAAACTAGAATCTGCCATATCAAATCCTAAATTAGTCTAGCTATATGACAAATTAATGATTAATCCATTGATATATTTTTTTATGAAATAATGATCGTTGAGATTTTGCCAACTTCCATTAGATTGTATTCACCTATAAATAGTTTTTGTCAAAACTAAAAGACACTCAGCAATAGCTTAGATAATGCATGTATAGAAATTTATTTGATGAAAATCATAACTGAATATCTTATAGTTTATCAAATGATAATGACTAAAAATAAAAAATGATAATGGCTTTCAACGAACAGGACCTATTTTAAACTTTTTAAAATGCAGAAAGACTTCATTAAAAAGATTAAATTATAAGAAATCATTTAAATATTTAACAAACTACAAGGTTTATTAAATAATTTAAATTTCTAGTATTTCTTTTTTATTTCAATGTTTGCATTCCAAGTTTAGGAACCCTTGTTAGCATTGTCCTCTTAATAATTACTTTTTTTTACAAAGATCTCACAGTAATTACTTAAAAAATATATTAATAATAATTTTTATTAGTTAATATTGTAAAACAATTTACATTAACAATGCATATAAATAATAAATTAAATTTATACACACACATGAATGATGATTTAATAATATTTTTTTCCTTGTGATTACATTATTGTTCTTACATTATTAGGCCAACTCTTTAGATTCTTTGGTTTGAAGTTTAATTATAAAGGTTTATTATGTCTTTTTAAAAGATGTATTATACAGAAATGGAAATCAAATCTTTCCCCACACGATAATATCTGAAAACGTCATTTAATTTGTATTAGGGTTAAGTACTCGCTGATAAGCTCATCCAAATAATAGCAAAATGATTTATAACTATCTATTGCATTAAGTAAGCTTAAGCTCAAATAAACTGAAATTCAACTTTTTCAAACTTGTACCTACACTCTGGCGAAAAATTAGGTGGTAGTTGAAACAGATATTAGATGAGCATAGCCCTTGGGCCTGGCACATAGTATAATTTTATTCACGTTATTTTTTTAAAGGTTGCCCATGTAGATATTAATTAAAATTGTTATGAACTGCACCAACCACTCTGGACCACTGACAACACGACGATGCCTTTTAACAGTTGGAGAATATAAATTGAGGTCTCTGAATTTATGATTTTCACTCGGTAGACACCCTACCCATCCGATTCTAAGCCCTTAACTTGGCTCTAGGTTGCTTACTCGAGTCCTAACAAGGGGCCACTTTATAAGAATTATGTCTCAGTTCTTATCATAAACTTTGAAATATGATCGTGAAGACACGGGTATGGCATGCATCACGAGGTTTAAATACAAATTTTGTTTATCTACTTTAGAGAAAATTTAAAGCATGAACATCACATACAAAATTAATCATCATTAAAAATATAATTTTTTGGTCTAACGTGCCACATCAGTTTTAAGAATTCTAATAACCTTTTACTCTAATAGTTACTTCATTTGGGTCCCACACACGTTACTCCACATGTTTCTAATTTTATATTTTAATATTTTTGTTTTTAAAATAATAATTCGTTTGTATTTTTATTTTAAATCATAAATATACCAAAAAATATATATGTTCTTGAAGCTTAATTATTTTCCAAAAAATAAAAATTAATAAAAAAAATAAATACATTACATTAATTTTGGGTTCATAATAAATTAAAAATGAACAAAAATATATCATAGTAAATATTTAAATTAAATTTTAATTACTATGTTTTTTTTTTCTGACGTGTCCAAATGTGTTCCACTATTTGAAATTGTTAATGAATTTCTTTTGACACATGTCTACTCTTCTTTCTATATATTTTTCAAAATTAGAATGATAACAATTAGTTACTGGAATGGTTGACATGTCATTGGCTAAACAATCATAAGAATACTTAATTATCATCATATGTGTGTCATTCATCCTTAATAATCATATTATGAAATATGATGCAAAACATACATTATATTGATTCACTTGCCAATCACATGTCAGACCATGTATAATTGCAAATCAATATAAGAGCACTTCAAAAGCCTGCTTAACATCCTTTCTAGTCGATTCTAGTCGATTCTTGTCGTTGGGACAAATAATTTTTTCTTTTCTCCTAGCGGCATTAGATCATCTTCACAAAGGTAGCTCATTCAGGATATATACTATCTACTAGATAGTACCACATATTATATTGGGTTCCATTAACTGAAGATTGCACCACTAGAGCTTTTCCTTGCAAAAAGTCATTAAACAAATTAGATCGATTTAAGACGCATCATCTGGATGTATGCATATCCCGCACGACTCATTTTGTCTTCCCCAACAACTACATCACTTTGATCCCGTGCGGTGGAAGGGGTTGTCATCGGTGGAAGGACCCACGTGATGATAGGGTAAGCGAGGAGAAGGACTCGTGCATCATCTGGGTTGTGATCTTGTGGGTTGGGACAAAGAAGAAGAACTAGTGGGTCATTGCCTTCCAACATAGTTGTGGCTTTGTGAAGAAGAACCATTCATTATGTGATTTGATTGTGTGAAACTAGGTTTTTAGTGTTATTTTACTTTTGATTTGGGGATTCTGAGTTTTGATTGTTATTTGAGTTTTGATTTGGGCTTGTATTTAGATCTAAATACATTCTTCATCACTGTTATTCTCCCTTTTTTTTGTTAGTGATTTGAAAAAAAAATTGTTTTTATGAAGAACTAGTTCGTCGAGATGACCTGATCATCCAAGTGGGCGATCTGCATAGCTATTCCAACGAACGAACGTTGTTCCTCATGTGCGTCCTTGTTGCGATCGGTCTTAACATCCTCCCCAGAGATGCTCTAAGAGTTACCAATGGATTAATATCATTTTTTCTGCGCTTTGCCAGAATATCAACAACCATGTTGCCTTCTTTAAGAGTATGAGTAAACAACAAGCTTCATGCATGAGATTTTAAGTTTTGAATCTTAGCAACCAAAAGGGCATATGGATCATGGATGCCATTGTTGAATCCAATATAGATTTATTTATTTATTTATGTGTGTGTGTGAATTTAATTTTCATTCACGCCCAGTGAAAACTATGAAAGTTATAATTTTAAATATAATTATAATAGAAAAAACAAAAACTTTTTTATTTTCTTCTGAAAACAATATATTCTTACAATAGAAAAATATGTAATTAACTCTCTTTTTTCTTTTTAAAAATAAGGTATCGTCATAGTTGAAAATCATGAAACTAACTCACACAACTTAGGAATCATCAAATTCTAACAAATGTAAAATAACAAATTTTATACATTCAATTATAAATTATCAAAAATAAAATTATTATTTAAGATAACTTTGACTGATTGACATTATTCAGAGAAATGTCCCACTCTTGACACACAATCTCTATGATAGGTTCCTAAACGTGCTATAAAGTTTATTTATTTACATTAACAATAAAAATACACCGAAGTTAAACTTTATTATATAAGACAATAAATTTATTATATATATATATATATATAAAGTTAATAAATTTATTGTGATCAAATGAAAATGTAAAAAAATTATATTATCATTTTATACACTATTTATTCTTAATTTACTTTAAAAAAATATTATGATTTAATTATAAATAATAATATATGATATAATTGCTACTTTTTATAATAATTATTTTAAAAATTATATTCAAAATAATTTTTTACATTATTAAACAAAATCTACCATTGTGTGCGCAGAGGAGAGCCTTGAAAAAACAAAAACTAAACATAATTTTTCATCATTTTTTCCTCTCTTTAGTACAAACAGCTTTACAATTCAGATTTTTGTTCAATTTTTTGTCTGTCAACTGCCCTATAAAACAAAAGCGATAATTAGGCAAGCCACTTCTGCTGCCAACTAATCGCAGATCAATATAAAGTTTTCGCATAAAATTTGTAATATTCTTAGAAGTTATAAGATTCTTAAAATTGAAAGTAAAATGCATCAAATTATAAAGATTAAGCAAAACTTGCCCAAAAAATAAAAAATCGAGAGTAAAATGTGCAATTAAGTTTAGATTTATTGATTCCAAAAGTGGTAAGGGCATAACGTGTACCAACATTAAAGAACTAGAAATCTTCATTTTTCCATCTGAAATGCTGTTTTTCATTCCTAAACAAAATCTTTCAGTCCCTTTTTGTCCTTTTCTTTTTTAAAGGATTACATATAAAAATTAAAGTGTTATTTTAAAACCTAAACAAAATCTTCCAGTCGCTTTTTTCTTTCTCTAATGCAAACAGCTTTATATTTTAGTTTTTTTATGTTTATATTTTCTATCAATTGCATATAAAATCAAAAGCCGATTATTAAGTAAAGCTACTTCTGTTTTCAAACTAACCGTGGATGAATATAAATCAAAAGTTATCAATTGATTCCAATAGTATTAAAGGCTTAACGTTTTAGAAATCCTCATTTTGTCATTTGAAATGGGTTTTTTGTTATTAAACTTTTATCTTTTTCTTTTCAAAATACAAACTACTTTATAATTCTGTTTTATATTTTTTTCCTTATCAATTTGCATATAAAGCAAATAATTTAATTAAAATGCACTAAGACAGAATAAAAATATTTTTATACTCTCCTAATAAGTTTGTTCACAATTATAATAAAATTTAAAGTTATATACTTATATGTAAGATAATTTCTAATTGATTGAAAAAAATCAAAAATTGAGTTTATTTTAATGCATGGCCGTGTAAAATTTTTACACTATCCAACCGAAGAAATAGAGTTTACAGCAAAAAAAAACTTTGTAGGATGCATAACATCGCATGTTATAGATATGGTACTCTAAAAAAAATCCAATAACTAGATCTGGAAAACCAAATATAACCGTAGACAACAGAGGATTGCATTTACAATCACATCAAGAAGTCCAACAGAAAATAGACAATCAGGTTAAGCACCACCACAAATATGGCATCAATGCATATGAAGGCCCTAAAATTTATCATCAAAATAAAATGTATCATTAGATCCACGCAAGTCTTCTGTTTCTTGTTCTACTATCTTGCATCCTACCCTCTACTTTCAAATACTCCTGTTCAAGATATTAACGCTTTCAACAACTACCTTCAAGCCACCAAAAGAAAGTTAGAGATTGCCAATATTAATTGGACGAAACCATACGTGCCCCTGCTGCCTCTTCATCAACCATCTACATCAACATTCTCGTCGATACCCTCATACTGCACAAGAAGTTAAAGTGCTCTTACAAATGTTTGTTACAAGTGCTTAAAGGATGTAAAACATGCACACAAGAACTAACCTGCGAATAATTGCTACGAGGTAGCAAAGCTGGGGGAAGCATAAGTGGTGCACCCTTCACCTTATATGCCGCTCCATTATCATTGTCCATATTTGCAGTTTCATTGATATCATAACTTTCAATATCAACGTCCTCATCAACCACATGAGCTGCCATGCTGGTTGATGGCGCTTCAATCCTGGGTTGCTTCAACTGCATATTGATGGTGAAGAATGGAAAAGGTCACTTTCAATGACAATAGTCAAATTCAGAAATCTTATTCATAGCAAATTAAGATACGCTGCTTGACGTATTAATGAAACAGAAAGAGCACCACCAAAGGACAAAACCATAAAGAATGCAACACACTAAAACAACCTTTATTTTTTATTATGCCAGACTGCTAGTAGAGGCTGAACTACAATGGAATTAATTAAATTTGTATGTTTTCTGAATAAAAGGTTGTTAGAAGAATTCCTTACTCCTTTCTTGTGCTTGCCTTCAAGATCTAGAGATCTAGTAACTTCAGTTCCATTGTCTGGATTACCAAGAGAGTCCTCATTCAATTGATCTGATAAATTCCAGCGAGAACGCTTCCTAGTTCTAGCTGTCTCAACCAAATGCCCATCTTTTGATCTATCTGCATGTGTTTTACAAAGATATTAGCATGAATAACAAAAATGCAATTATAACAACCAACTTGTGAACAGATTCAAACAAAAAATAATGAATCATATTAACAGAGCAAAACATAACAATAAAGTCACAAGAATTGACAGCAAATGTCCCTTGTCTCCAAATGAAATTATAAGAATGTGATATGCCAGTAACCTAATGATCAAAATAGTATCCAAATTTAATTATCAAATCCATTCATTTCACAGGATAACCAAAATCCATGCCAAATGAAGATATGATTTGGCAATCAGTTACAGTATCAAGCAGTATGCCACATCTGTAGTAGCATAAAGCCAGCAAAAATTTAATATTTACAACTAGGTAATACAAACTGAGCTATGCACATGTATACATTAATGTTCTCAGTGGACATTAAAAGGAAATAAGCATCATACTAGGACCAGATGAGACTTTTCCATTTATAATTGACCATTGAATAGCGACCTCAAAAGCTTGTGGTCAACTCTACATTATTCTTTTCAAAATAAAAAAGGTCACAAATGCTTGGTTATTGATTGTAAGAACATATCCATCCCCCCACTAAGCTGAAAGAAGTTGTCAGTTTTGATTTTAAACCTCCTGATGTTTTGTTAAATAGTATTTCTGGAATTCAAAAAAAGTTAAACAAAACCAGTATCACTATATCTTCCATAACTACTACCTTGTTTTAACTCTTCCAAAGCATCACGTTCAATATGCAGCTTTTTTCTGTGGGAAGATGCATCATTCTGCTCCACATTATGTTTAGCAATTGGATGAAGACCAGTATTTTCACCATTGCTTAAAATATCAATGCTTAAATCTTCTTCATTGGCACCAATTCTAGAAATGTCTGAGAAAAGCTGATCTCCAAACCTTTGAAGTCGGACTTGTGATCTATACATAAAATTATGAAACAAACATTGAATACAACAGCATGCCACAATATATATATATATATATATATATATATATATATAAAGGAAATGGAGCACATCAAAAGACAATCAAAGTATACTACAAGTCTGCAAAGCAAAGTAAATTGGGGGAAAAAATGTAACTTGCCTCTTTAGTTCATCTTTTAACTCTGACATATGATTGTGCACTCTTACAAATTTCCTTACTCTTGAAGTAATTCTGAATTTTTCAGAGAACAAAGAGAAAGGAAATGATAGGAAAGGAAACATCATTATCAAGAAATGCCAACGTAATGGAGAGGTGTAACAGTTAACATAAATTATCAACATTTGCATAATGAAACATTCCAGTACCTTTTGCACTCCTCATCCTCTTTGCATAATTGACCTTCAAGTTCCCGAATTCTAGAATTAAGACTATCCACTTCTTGAACACTCTCATCAAGGTAGACCTTAAAAAATATGCATTTCTACATCAGAAATCAAAGCATGATTTGAATTTTATTTCAACGCCAACAGGTTAATTAGCATTAGCTCCAGAAACAAGATTTTTTTCGCATTTAATTTAGGGAAGCGGATTCAAAGGTGAATTTCATTAATATTCTCAAGACATCATATGAAACAACACTTCAATATCAGTACCAGAATCAAACTCCAAAACAAATATTTTTCTGACAAATCATATTTTATATATTTTGTATAGTTTTGAAAAATAGCAGAGCATGACAAGTTGGTAACTGCTACAATACTTACTGACTTAATGCCTATCATTATTTAAAGAACTAATCACATAATTACAGTCAGCACATATATTAACATTTTTACACTACAAGAGTCAAGAGAAATATATATATATATATATATATATATATATATATATATAAATTCTTAAAACACAATAAACAGAGTGAGTGATAGAGGATATATCAAAAGCCACTCTAAGATCATTAGTTAGCAAGTGATAGTTATTGGCACCAAGGAATAACAAGCTGAGATGGCTTGTGAAGATAAAGTACAAATGTCAACAAATTAAAAACTATAACCTAATCAATTCCTTAAAATGACAGGAAGCATCATAATTCATTATGCAACAAAATCAAAGAATAAGTTTCAGTAGAAACCCCTCAGTAAATGATTTAGAAGTCCACAGTACACTTATGAAAAAACTAGGTGTTAAACGTTAGATAACCAATATTTTTAACAGACAAACTAACAAAGACAAAACACAGATAACCTGAGAAATGCAAATATGAGAGATAAAAAAACTAACCTCTAGCTGGAATTTTCGGTTCTGAAGAGTGCTGATTTCTAAATCTACTTTCTTCAGCTGCACACAGTTCCAAGTATAAAAACAAACATGCAATTTTACATAACAAACAAGGGAATTTACACATATTTGTGAAAGAAAGATTTTACAGAATTTCCAAACCTGCTCCTCAAGATTATCCCTAGAACCAGAGGAAAGCAATTTTCCTTCTATAACTCGATCTTGAACTCTATCTGAGACTTTCAAATTTCCAGAAATATCACTTTGGCCAGTAATATCATGTTTTCTCCTATGTCTCCTGTCACTGCAACAGCAATTAATGATATTTATTTATTTTATACTAAAACAAGGACAAGGATCTGAAACAAAATGAAATAACATTTTTTTTAAAAGCCAAAGAAATAATATTATATAAAGCCAAACTGGAAAGTAAGAATGGAATTTCAATTTCAATTCAAGATATGGTTAACCCTATATAAAAAAAAACCTTTAAACAACAAGGCTATCATGCCCACAGCATGTTCCTACTATGGAAAATAATTGTGAAGATTAATACCAAAAGCCAACAAAAATGGAAAACTCATATTCATCATCGCACAATTACATAGTAGAAAATTTCATGGCACACAAAATACAGTCAACTTTCGTTTGCTCAGCATGTTTCTTTTGAACTTGATCATCTCTTATCTATTATTCAAAAGGCATCAAGTCTCCCCCTACCCTTCTCCATTTTCCCTCCCCTTTACAAAGGTTGCCTCTCCCAAATCCATGCAAATTCCTTCTCTCTAAATAGAATTATGAAATTAATAGTTTTATCTCTTAAATATAGCATATTTTACTTTTAATATACATTTACATGAAAGAAGAACAATAATAGACAGTAAATGCCAACAAAAACTAAAAGATGCATACAAAATTATCAGTGATTCGTGATTAATTTACCTTTTTTTCTCCAAAGACCTCGTAGGACTGTATTCTGCAATTTTTAATTCATGGAACATTAGGAAAGACAACAGGTACAAAATCATTAGGTAAAGCAGCATGTGCATATCTCTCTCTCTTTGGTGTGTGCATCAACATAAAACATAAAGAGGCATGAACCACATACACAAATGCATACTCCCATTTATGCCTGGTTAAACAGGTGCAAAACTTCATAGTGAAGCAATGAACATTGTTCATAGCTTATAGAAAATTGGAGACATAATAGACAAAAATAAGCCACGCCTCTACAACTCTCTTGTTTGATGTTAAATGAAAATCTAGAAAATGGTTACATCAAACACATTCAAGGTTTGAAGAATGAAGAATATCAGCCTCAGAATGTGAAACCTACATTTGCTAATTGGGAAATAAAAATCAAATACTTAAGTGACAGAAAAGCTGCGCCTCCCTGGTACAACTAATTAAGAAATGATACTAAAAATAAGGAGCAAAAAGAAGTATAAAGATGTTGTGTCTGACCACGGATGATCTGGCGGCCTCTAGTATCTGGAGCTGGTGAGTACCTTCGAGGAGATACATGCCTTCTGTCAAGTTTATCCTTCAGGTCATTACCTAAATAGTCTCTCCTACCTGGAATATAAAATATAAAAAAATCAAAGCTCCATTATTGCAAACTAATATAAAAACTAACAAACATTCCAGAAGATACAAACAGAATGCATAAAATGATAACGAAACCAGGCTTACCATTAACAGGAATAACAAGAGAAACATAATAGTGAATAGTAATAGTGCCTCCCACGTAAGTGCAAAAATGCAGATAGAAACAAGCACCCTCATATTATGACAGATATAGTAAAACCCACGCATGTAGCTTATACTTTGTTTGGAGTGTAATCAGGGTACCAATGGATTAACCGATTAAGAACATTTCACATCCCCAACTTGTTGAGAGAAGTAAGATATAAAATAGAATCTCAAATGTAGAGATATTCCAAGATGCTTAAGAAATAAAAATCCATCAACAAGCTATCAGATTTGATTTCTCCTGACATAATCTCCACTAATCCATTTTTCCTGTGCCCATGTAGCAATACCATATCCAGAAGTATCATCCAAAAGGAATAGCATAAGCTCCATACACTCAAGCAGTAGAAATTTTAAATGAAATGATTGGGAAATTTGCTGAACTTGCTTCTGATCAAAACATGATGCTAGCAGACAATCCACGTAAGGCTAATCATGATCTCAGATAACACTGTAGTTCCACAGATTCAAGGAATGAAGCATAAAAAACATGGCCAAGAAAATACAATTTCATGAACAACACCAGCATTGCCTTTGAGATAAACCAATCAGCAGAATGCCTTCTGAAGAATCTCTCATCTATAATGAAATATCCATACTGCTGGAAATGCAACAGTCTCAACAAGATAATGTGATCATCCTATCATTGGATAAATTAATCTGGCATTAATCCCATATGCCATTTGTTATTGCATATCTAAGCTTCTGTATCTGCTTACATAGAATCAATGGACATATGGACCAGTCTATCAGATAAGTATTTCAGTGTTTTAAGAATATGGCATTCAGCTAAACAAATGGAATTACAGTGTAAATAAAACAGACTGGGGGTGTAAACAAATAGTTTACAGGAAATGCTTTGAAAGTGGCATCACATCCCTAAATAATTTATAAATTTATTTTCTTACATATTTCTCTTAGTATATTATCTTCATATGCAATGCTTTGTTTTCTTATAATTAATCAAATTTCCCATGCAAGTTCACCATGTTATCACAAAAATGGGAAGAAATTCAGACTCCCTTGTTCCGCATATGACTATTTCGAGTGATTGCTGCTATCTTTAAGAAGGGAGAAACCCCAAAGCCCTAGACAGCGAAAGTCAAAGCTAGTTCCTCTTCCAATATACTACCGCTACCTTAATCCTATCAAATTTTTATATTATATTTATCCTTTGAATTACTCATATATATCTAATTTCATTTCACACCGGAAATGATTCTAGGAGAAGTTTGAATTCGTTCCGTTCGGATATTGATCGGTCTTGGTTTGACATGGTTTACGCATTACTTGGTTCCTGGAAGAGTTAATATCTCCATTAGCCAAACCCTTTCTTACCCTGTCTTTGGACTCATATTTTGTTTGTACACAATCAACGGAGGCCTCCCCAACATATGTTGCAACGTCTTCAATAGCATGTTCTTACTTCATCTGATTTAAACATCACATGAATAGTAGTCATATACAAACAAAGCAAGACATAGCATTAGTGGACTCCAAGCACAGATATACAAGTCACCTATATCTACAAGAAGAAAGGTGGTGAACTCTTCAAATGTGTGTCAATTTTTCATTCTACAACATTGTTTTGAAAGAAGACTAGAAATTGCATGAAATTATAAGTTCATTGCAAAAAGAAAGAAGACTGCTTTGATTGACATGAAATTAGCTAGCAAGTAAATATAAATGCTATGCTCGGATTCAATGCCCTGCACTCAAGGGTGGGTTTATTGGAGGAAAATTCCTAGTAGGAAAAACAAGACTAGAAAGTGGCTGAAGCAGATGCAATAAATACAATATACTTCAAAATCCACTGAATAGTTGAAGTGAAAACTAATAATTGAATTGCCGTTATGATACATATCAAACTAATGAATTTATTCATTCAATGATTTAATTTAAAGAGAAAAAAGTAACATCATGAAGGTAAAAATAAAAGTGTTGCCTCGCAATGCTACCAAAAAACTGGAAAGGAAATGGATTATGATTTTGATAATGAATAGCCAAAAAGCTAAAATTTATTCTATTGTAATCTCTACTCCCAAAAATAAACAAAAACAGAATATTATAAGAAAACAACAATGGACTGATGGCAAAAAGCATCTCCAATATGTTACTCCACTTTTGCCCAAGGAATAAGAATTGCAGAGCCCCCTAATGTAATGGGTGTGAGTTTGAAGTTATGGATGTTGTAAACATGATTATGTTAGCGTGTAGTAATGGTGGCAAAAAGAGTCACACGAGTGGAAGAAAGTCATGGGCATGGATGGAATAAAATTGATAGATGACATGAACAATTAGTGCACATGGGCAGGATAGAGTCAATTAAAAAGTGGCAAAGAGATTACTTATAAATAGAAGAACTACTATAAAGTATAAACTGAGCTAACATGTCATCAAGAAAATGATGTGACCAAGGAGGAGGATATTGATTATTAAATCATGGATATGATAATTGGAAACACAGTATTTAATATTCTCAAAATTTCTGTATTGCATAACCGTCCAGTCCATATTGACAAGACTCACCTTATTTTTCAAGCAAACTCCAAGCAACATAAATTGTGACACAAAACCTTTAGTTTTAAAAAGCTCTATGATACTTAACAATTAACAAATGGCAAATCGAGGACCATATTGTCAATCATTTCTTTCTTTTCTACACAGTTTCCTTGCTGATAAAGTTCTACTCAAATAAAACACCTCAACACCTTCAAACACAAAGAAGCTTCTTCCTTCACTCACAAAAACTGTTTACCTCACATAACCTGCCATTCTCTTGTCCAAGGGAAAGTTTTGGAGTTAAACTTTGGAGGTAAAGGGAACAGAGGACAAATTATTTCTAATTTATAATTAATATTTTTAGTTTGATATAATTTTTTAAATGAAAGAGAAAAAAATGATAGATTAACATAAATGTAATGTTCTAATACCCCAGTGAAAGTGAAAAAAATGATAGATTAACATAAATGTAATGTTCTAATACCCCAGTGCCCAGAAGCTTCCGGCTATACGAAGGTATGTGGGAGAGTTATTGTACACAATCTTACCCTTACATATCCAAGGAGGCTGTTTCCGGATTCCAAACCATAACCAACTCGTCACCAAGACACAACTTTACAAAATATAAAATAAAATAAACTCCTAATTTGTTTTTATAAATACTAAAAATATATTTCTCTTAATTTAAAATTGAAAAAATTGTCCTCCATTACTTTTCCTCCAAACCCATGTTCCCAGACATATTCTAACCTGGCGCACTTACCCATCAAAACACCAACCAAGTAAAAAATTATCACAGTACCCATCAAACATCCCTCAACTAATATCAACTTACCTCAATTCACAAGATATAGACTCAACTAAACAATTAAATAATAAAATTATAGTAGCACTACATGAGCAATGCAAAAATATAAAACTATACCACTATACGAGGCAGAGAATCGTCGAAGCTCGGCACTCCCGTGCGCGAAGGAGCAATTATGGCGATTGCAGCGACCTCTCTGATACAGAACGCATAGCTTCGTCTTGAACTGCTTCCGTTCAACCATCTTCAACTATTTTTGTGTCCAAATAAATGATTCGATTTACGAATATTCAATCCAATATGAGAGGCTTCAGTTCCTGCGCGAGGAAGACGGAACCCTAAATCCCACGTTTCGCAACATTCCGTCGTCGTTGCTGAAAAAATATGAATCTCAATTTGTAACTGTGACGTTCTCAATCATTCTATATTCTTTGGAGAAAGAGTACATGTGATGCATCTGAATAGAATCCACTAATAGAACCACTTCCAGCAAAGCATATTGCTTGGAACAGATAGTAGCAAGCAAATCAAAATACACATGTTATCTGCTAAACAAAGAATACACATAAATATATGATCACAATCACAAAAGGGACCACAACCCAGGATATAAAATTAAAAAATGAGGGAAATAAAAAAGAGAGTTACCAAAGTGCTTCCAGAGACCTCCGGTTGTGCTTTCAAAAAGATGTCCTTTGGTTGCCTCTTTAAACCCTCAAACCCTAACCGAAACCGTGCAAAAATCAGAACGGAAGATTGGAAGAGAAAGACGGAGGAGATGGGTTTGGTGGAGAAGGCTACGCGGAGCGGAGGAGGCGACGCAACGGCGGAGTAGGATCCACGGAGAGAGGGAGAAGGAAGGAATGTTGGATGTATCTCGTTGTTTTCGTGTGAGAGAGACAGAGGCTGAGGCTGTTTTTTGTTTTAGAAAATAAACTAGTTTTAAACCCGTGGTGCGCATACGCACGGTAGCTTCACTCCGTTATATTTTTTTAAATTAATTTTAATATTTATATGTATTATAAAAAAAATAATTTATGATATTATTGATAATGTAATTTAAATTAATTTATTTTGATTATTTTATAACAAATAATCAAATTATTATTTTTTAATAAATATATTAACTAATTGTTACACTGCTAGTTATCATAATAATTGAAGTAAATAAAAAGAGTTTAAAAATTTCAAATCATTGAGGAAATCATTATCAATTGTTTTGAGCTTTTTCCTATTTTTTTTAAATGATTTTAGTTTTTATATATATGATAAGTAAAATAATAGTATTTGTGATATTATTGATTGAGTTCATTAAAATAATTAAATAATTTGTTTTTAAAGCATAAAAAAGCATTATATTTATTATTTAAATTTGGTAAAATTAATTAATTATTTTTTATTAAGTTGGTTATTGTAATGAATGAATTTAATTTTAAAAGTAAAAAACAATTGAATATGGACATTATCGCATTATATAAAATTGGAGACTTAAAAAACACAAAATTATAAGATTGGCCTATTTGAAATACAAAAAGTCAATGGTGTAACATAAGTTGATAATGATAATTATAAAACATATGAGCATCGAATATATATAGTTAAGGAACAAAAAAAGTAAAAGCATTGTTCTTGATATCATTGGCCATATGACAACATTGATAATGTTAATTATAAAAGATATGAACATAAAATATATATAGTTAAGGAAGAAAAAAAGCAAAAGCATTGTTCTTGATATGCTTGGCCATATGACAACACATGTAATCAACACATGTACCAAAGCATTATGTTGTGGGTAGGATGTGGAAACTCCATGATAAACTCAAAGTTGGCTCTCAGTTGATTTTCTCTGGCAAAAGTTTTCCACCCACTTCTGATTTTGACGCTTTTTCGCCAATGATTAAAGACTAATTTGCATTGTGTTTTTCCCTCAAAGTCGATGTAGGTGAACTCATTCTCTTTTAGGAAATAGTACATCTCACTTGGGAGATCCTGAAATAATGATTTTTATTGTTAGAATTGTATGGCAACACAAAAAATAAGCAATTAACAAAAGAAAGCACCAAGTATACATTGTTATAACTTACAAGGCAACTGCATTTGACCTTGTATTCAGTGAGCAGAAGGCGAAATACAACTGAGTTTGGGTTTTGCTTACATAATGAGTGCCATTTAGGAAAAGCTTGAGGTTCAGATATGCTTTTATACACAGACATAAAAAACACAGATTGAGCGTAATGGATCAATGTAATTTGATGGTTACCTTCTAGCTTATAGTGGTCTCTAATGGCTGTCCAGCCAGCAGAAATTGCAGGATGTTGAAGGTTTTTGTTATAGTTTACCATGTGATGTTGACCATTAGCATCTATAAGATGCCAGGTGCGTTCCAAATGATCGTTCCATATAAGGGCAAAACTTTTGCTTATCTCTGCATAAAGCTAAATGAACATATCCAAAAAAATATCAGAACTTAAAATTACATGTTCGATGGTGAAATAATTAACATAGTAAATTTCTAACACGGTCCTTCACATGAACTGTGTTCACAATCTCAATAGAAGTGGAAAAACAACATACTTGTTCAAGTAACACAGTGGATGATTTTCTAATATTTATTAACACAAAAAAAAAGTATCATAAGTCAAAAATATCGCCCAACAAAATGAACATAATAACAAACCACAGCAGTTACACAAAAAAATAAGAAGTTTAGCCCAGATACAAAATAAGAGTTTTACAAATGTTTGATAGGTGATACACAAAAAAGTCAGCCAGTATCTTGGTCCATTACAACATTTAATAGGCTAATAACAAAAATATTTTGACAAAGATGTACACGAATAGAAGTGGGAAAACAACATACCTATTCAAGTAACACAGTTGATACTTTTCTGATATTTGTTAACAAAAAAAAAGTATCATAAGTCAAAATAATCGCCCAACAAAATGAACATAGCAGGAGGCAAAAAAAGGAAGCCGAAAGCAAGAAAAGTGTTTTCAATGGTGATTCAAGAAGTAATGTAGCAGAGGCAAAAAAAAACCAAGCAAATATGAGTGGAAGGAGTTACCACAAGCAAGCCGAAAAAGTAAAGTAGTTGAAGCAACGAAGGTAACAAAAATGGTGATTCCAAAAGTACTAACGTATCAGAGGCAATAAAAGTATCAAAAATGGAGTAACTTGTGGAAGAGGATATGAGCTTCTCAGCTCTGTAGCTCAGCAAGGTGCCATGATAGGCACAGTAGGCTAAAGACCCTCTCTTTCATAGGCAGCTTTTCAATTTCAAAATTTGAATATATTATATATCATAAGGCAATAGCTGAGCGCCAACCATGAGAGAAGTGTATTTTGTTGTGAAAAAAGTGGAAGTGTGCACGTGAGGTGAGGAAGGAAGAAGCTGAGAAACAACCTGAGAGTGACACTTTGGATTTTTGGGCTGAGGATGTTTGTAGGAGTGCCACATGTCCTAAATATGTTCTTTTATTATAAGTATAGAAGTTGGATGAATTATAGAATGACACTGCTACCCATACTTTTGGACAGCTGTCAAAATTTCAATTGAGGTTAGATGAGTAATTTAATTGTACATTAATTTCTTATTTCAAAAGATAATTATAAGGTAAATAGTTATTTTAATTCCTAAAAATGAAAAAAGTGCGACAAATTCATTCATATGTTAACTTTCACCATTATCGTTAATGAAATAGCATTAATGACAAATTCAGAGACGAATTTGTCAGCGTTTTTTCCATTCATGAACTAATTTGTTAGCGCTATATCCAAAACATAATTTAATTTTCATTTTCTCCTTTTAATTGTTGCAAGCATAAATTACAACACTTAAAAATAAAAAGGAAAGCAAGAATAAACATAATAATTAGCATAATAATGATTAGTAAGCACAATTAATTTGTTGCTCTAAAATTTCTATTATGACAACATTGTGTAATAACAAAATCAAACTGAGTCTCATTTTTTTGTAAGGATTAACTTAATGGATTAGCATTTTAATTTATTTGAGTCTCATATTCTAGGTAAGGTATTGTCCCATATTTTTACTTTGAAATTTCTAATGTGACAGTACCTTACCCAAAATATGAGACTCAAATGAAAATGCATAGTTAATCCTTACAACAAAAAAATGAGATCCAACTTGATTATGTCACTACCTAATATTGTTACTATAGAAATTTAAGAGCAACAAACATATTATGTTTATTAATCAATATTATGCTCATTATTATATTTGGTCTAACTTATGCTTGTTTTTCTAATTTTTTAAGTGTTTATTGTAATTTTATGTTTGCAATGATAAAAAATGGGAGAAAATGAAGATTAAGTTATATTTTGGGTAGAGCTCTAACAAATTTGTTCCTGAATGTGTATAGCGCTGACAAATTCGTCCTTAAATGTGCTACGTAGACTCTTTTATTAATGATAACAAACGAAAGTTGACGGATGAATGACTTTGTCACACTTTTTTCACTTTAAAGGACAAAAATTTGAATTTTCATCTTTCGGTGACGAATTTGTCAGCGTTCTACATATTTAAGGATAAAATGACTATTTATCCTAGATTATATCTAGACAATAGATTATGACAACTTCATTAGTTCATTCTTGGCTTAACACTTAATTTTGTCATTTAGTTTATTTAAGATGGTTAATTTGGTACTTTAATTTTTTTTTATTATGCAATTAGGTCTCTTAGTTTTCAAAATTGATTAAATTGAATCATTTATGTCAAGTCTATTATATATTAACAACCTCTCATAAGTGACATTTTTTATTTGGTTGAAATGTAAGTATAATTGTTAAGGATTGATCTGCCCAAGCCCCAAACGAAGATGAGGAAGAGGAATGCGATCTCCTTGCATGGTCTTGAAGGCCCAATCAAAGATGAGGAAGTAGAAGGGGATGATGCCGGCGTCGACACACGTCATTGAACTCACCATTATCGTAGTTGTGTTTCAACGTCACAAATCCAAGTGCAACTGCTCTCATGCCATTTCATGTGTCACCTTTGTCGCATAAATGTCGTTGTCGTCCATCTCACACAACAATGTCGTTGTCGTCCATATATGTTGTCCAAGAACAAGTGATCCACACACGTCGATGAAGACAAAAACACGGAAGCATGTCGAGACCAAACCTAGATCTACTTAAATTGGTTTGAATTTGTTCATAGCCCCTCAAGAACGTCTTCCATGTTGGCGCAATCCAGATCTTTTAAACTATTGAAGTGCTCACATCTATTCAATTTGGTTGGAATTTGTGTTGATTTTTTTGTTCATCCAATTTTGTTTATCTTCTTGTTTTTCAAAATTCTGGAAATTGCTAGTATTTGACTAGTGTAAATTTTGGACTTGAATTTGTTCTTCAGATTTGCAATTGAAGACTTTTTCAATTAATTTATTTAATTAATCATTTTTTGACTAGTTTTGTTTTAAAAAGTATAATTTTTTAACAATTATGTATAAATAATAGTTTTTTATTCAATAAATATTATTTTGTATAATGCGTAATTAAATTTATAATAATATCTTTTATTTTTAAAATATACTTTAATTTAAATTTTAATTTCCTTATATTCTATGATTCAAGTATATATAATATTTTATAAATATATACAATATTAAGATTGATCTGTTAGGTTAAAAAGTTAGAAGGATCAAAACTTATCCTATATATTACTAGATCAAGTTTGGGTTCAAATACTTCAATAAAAACAAAAATACATATACTTGCCTTTTTTTATTCACAAGAATTAAAGATAATATTAGTCAAATTTATAACACTCACATATTTTACTCAATTAATTAAATTAGATAATTTTGTTAATCACTCTTAGTGAAGGGAGACTACTGGATAATAAAGCTATAACTCTTATAAATTTGTATATTATTGACTAATTAAATAATTGATACAAGATTATTTTAGCTTGATAAATAATTTTGAGAATA